>CM069868.1:33794971-34092471 GCA_036172795.1 Pelodytes ibericus | reverse complement strand
AAGAAGCCGAAACGGACCATTTTTGCTGATCCAAATTATAGCAGAGGTAGAGCTAATTATGGTGCTCGTGGACGTGGCAGAGGCGCGCCACACAGGGGAGGTATGAGAAATCAGTCTGGAGGGAGGAATACTAGAACTGATGTATGTTTTAATTGCAACCGCCCAGGGCACTGGGCAAATCAGTGCAGAGCCCCCAAAACAGTGAATAATAATGGGCAAGATGAAGGGAGTGCTGCCCCAAATTACAACACGGCCCCACCTACCCAAACACCTCAATTTCCAGTGCCATGGAGCACCACAAACCTCCAATAGGGATGCCCGAGTACTGTAACCCCCATCTTTTTCGCTGTACAATTAACCAATAACTGGTCACAACAACTACTACATCCCACACTGCAAGTTAATGGAGCTACAAGCTTTGCATTAAATCAATTTTCCCATTCTGGCCCAATGCACAAATCAGACACGTCCTCAATGGGAATAGGGGGAATAGCCACTAAATGATATGCCACCCCGATCTTAACCGTTGAAGTGCCAGGTTCCACTGGAAACATCCATGTTGTTTTATTCCCCAGTGACCCGTTAATTTGTTGGGACGTGACCTGCTGGGAAAATTAAAAGCCAAACATCCCCACACAGACACAGAACAGCATATGTATTAGGAACCACTCATCTCAATGTAAGAGCATTACAGATCGTAGATGATGTCACGAAACGGAGATCACTGGTTGATTTTGCAGAACACAAACAAAATGCATCCATTACCTGTGAGTTTATGAATCCAAATTGCATGTACCGAGTATGACCCCCAAAAAATCAAATGCAAAACACCAAATCAGAAAAAGTAGTGCGGCTCAAGGGCATATGAATGTCCCCAAGCCGTGCAGATATCTGTACAAACGAGCATGCTTATGTGTGGGTGCAAGGACAAGATTTAATTTTACAACATGGATCTTTGCCCGTGGATAATATCTGCATGACATCAACAATGACACAACTGCTGGAATATTTCAGCGATATTGACCCTAACTTATGGGCACAACGTTCAACTGATCCAGGCATTATCAGTTGTTCCCCAGATCAAGCTCAATGTTTCCCCTGTGTATTTTAAACAATACCCTCTGTCAGCCGGTAAGAGTGAGGGGATAAAACCAGTAATGGCAGAATTACTGGAAAAAGGCATTAGTTACTGTGTCACCCTACAAAACGCTGATAAACCCGGTTCCTAAACCAGGAAATAGGGGCTGGAGGCTGACACAGGATCTTATAACAATCAATAATTTGGTGCAGCCCCTTGCTCCCCTGGTCCCTGATGTGACAGCTATACTGACAGCGATTCCCCATATGGATCGCTATTAAATAATTTAAACAGTGCCTTTTTCAGCATCCCTGTACGTCCTGACACTAAGCCCCTGTTCGAGTTTACTTATCAGAACACCCATTACACTTGGAATAGACGTCCGCAGGGCTTCTGTGATTCGCCTACTGCCTATAGTACTGTAGCCCGTGCGACACTGTCAGCATGGCGCCCTGCCCGAGGTTCTGTTCTCCTGCTGTATGTGGACGATTTGCTACTCTGCAGTGAAGATGAAGTCTCATGCATGGAAGACACGCGCACCCTGCTACATCATCTAACATTAACAGGACACAAAGTCTCTCCATCCAAGATGCTGGCTCAGCCAGAAGACAAATACCTAGGATTTGACCTCGCGCATGGGGAGAGGAAATTGCCCCCCTGAGCGTGTAAAGACTATTGAAGCTTTTCCAAAGCCAAAGACTAAGGATACTATGTCGTCTCCCCTGGGTATGGTTACTTACTGTAGACAGTGGATCCCGAACTGCTCGTATTGGGACAATGTGCTGCGACAAGCAGTGTTGGAAGAGGCCCTGTAAAGACTGGACCTGGAGCAGAGGACCATAAAGACATTATCTGGACCTCTGAAATGGAAACCGCTTTTAAAGAGCTGCAGACAGCATTGTGTACGGCCCCAGCTCTGGGCCTACCTAACTATGATTTACCGTTCCCTTTGTTTTGTGCAGAGACAGGTACTTCAGTGGCGGGAGTGCTAGCGCAGGAGCATGGCTGCGGCTATAGACCAGTAGTGTATTTTTCTTAAAAAGAATACAGCTGTAGTGCAGGGACTGCCGGCATGTCTGAGACAGGTAGCTGCTTATACTATGATGTTTGAGGCTGCTCAGGCCTTGGTGCTATCGCATCCTTTGATTTTACACACGTGTCACCAGGTAATCAAGGCACTGACCAATCTAACTACACAACATATGACAGCACGCCGCCGATCTGGCTATGAAGCCATCCTCATGGCGATGCAAAATGTAACTATTAAATACACCCTATGCACTCAGGCCCGGCTGCAGCACTTGCTGCTATGTTGAAATACACAGTGGGCACAGACATTGATAATAACCACGACTGTCTGAATGCAATACAGCAGCAGAAAAGTGTGAGGCTTGACCTGCAAACCACTCCTCTAACAGCGGACAATGTTTTTGTTGATGGTTCATGCTTTAAACCAGCAGATGACGTCTGGTTTGGCAGTAGTTACGCTGGAACATATTCTAGCAGCTGGTGCACTACACTTTGTTTCTGCTCAAGAAGAACTTGTTGCCCTCACGCAGGCTTGCAAATTGTACAAAGACAAAAGGGTCAACATCTACACAGATAGTAGATATGCATTTGGTGTGGTTCATGATTTTGGCCTCATATGGCGCAACAGGAATTTCATTGCTGCCGATGTTAATGGCATATCCCATGCACAATTAGTTCACCAACTACTCAATGCTTTATTATTGCCTTCTAAAATCGCAATCATTAAATGCCCTGCACATATAACTACAGATAACATGGAGGCCATAGGTAATGCCCGTGATGATCAAGAAGCAAAAGCAGCTGCTCAGACACAAGTGATGTGGCCTTAATATGACACATCTGTTGACACACAATTACATTTAGTATCACAAGAAGTTATTCCAAGCTATGATCTCAAAACATTTCAGGAGGTAACAATCACGGATAACCTAAGGTTTTGGAAGTTGTAAGGTTCAACCATGGACCAATTTGATCTCTAGCAAAAAGAAAGGTGGGGAGTCCCTCTCCAAATTAATAGTGACCATGTCCCCCATTTTATTTCCCATGTGACATTCAGAAGCCTTTACAATGAATGGAAGTTCCATATGCCATACCATTCACACGCTGCAGGCCAGATCAAAAGAACAGATAGAACAATTAAAGATAAATTGAGAAAAAGGTCCAAATGGTGCATTCCATAACTGGCAAGACCATTTACCAGCTGTACTGGCAGAAATAACAATGGCTCCCAATAAAACAACCAAACTGTCCCTTAATGAAATATTAATGGGGAGGCCGTTCCCTACTCTCTGGGCTATTGGTATTGCCCCCTGAGTGGTAAGAACATAGAGGGAGCGCAGGAAGAACGTGTGAATGAATTGCAGCATAAATTGAACAGTACCTACGGTGATGTATCTTTGTCTTTAACTTTACCTTCAGAGAACCCGACACATCCTTTTAAACCAGGATAGAGGGTGCTGATCCAGAAGCTCCAGAGGGACAAAGACACAGCTTTCGGTGACCCTACTACGGTTCACGCAGTAACCAGAACAGCAGTTCTCACAGAGGGAGGAATCGCCACCATGGATTCATGCATCCCGCGTCAAGTCTACGCCGAGAGGAGACTCTAAGCGAGAACGAATATACAACAAAAGACTGATACCGCTCATATGTCTTACTGGTTTCATTACAGTAACAATACTGCTGATTATATTGGACAATACCAACAAGTATTCTAGTAACAGCAACATTACACTACAATACAGACACAGATGAGAATTAGCGGCCTCAGCATGGGATTCTGAATAACACTTTTATGAAAGCAGCATAGTGTACAATGCCATGGGAAGTAATGAGTCATGGTGGATTTGTAGCCAAGGGGCAATAAGCCTATAATTAGGATTACCATATTTAGGGATTCCCTTTTGGTGAGCAAATGGAAGCTAATGTATCATTTACCCCTAACAAAACAAAATGTAATAACAAACTGCATTTAGCCAGACCAGACCCATGGTAAACTACACACAGTTACACACCCATTTTGGCAAAGAAAGATGTAGATATAGTGGACAATGCCACAATCAAGGCCCTGAAAGCTATAGATGAGGAATTACTGCAACTAAAAGCAGTAGCTTTACCGAATAGAATAGCATTGGATTATTTGCTGAGCAAGGGGGAGTTTGTCAGCTTGTGGGAAAACAGTGCTGTATATATGTCTCAGATGCATCAGAACAAATACACACCAGCATAGATGAGATTGAGGATGCCCAGGAAAGGTTAAGACAGGTTTTTGACTGGATTTTTGGAATAAGTAGCTGGTTGGGAGACATGGGAAAGAAGATAGCTATGTGTTTTGTTCTAGCAAGAGCAATGATAGGTGCATCTTATCTCAAGGCAAGAACATGGGCAGCAGATGTTCTCTGTTATCAGTATATTCTCCAGAACATTCCTGTACCAGCCTAAATAACGGAACCAAGTATGTAACGTTTGCTTTGCACATATCTTTCTTAATACACCTTTGGTGCCTTTATGCGCAAAATTATAACCAATTAAACTGTAGTAACCAATGCCTTTATTTGACTATATATATATATCTTTCTAATCAATATTAAAGCAGAGGTAAAGAGAAAGAACTTGTGTGCGATTCATTATTTCTCCAAGCACCTGTGGAGGCTTCAACTCCAGGGCTGGACTGGCCTACCGGGATACCGGGAAAAATCCCAGTAGGCCGTCTTCCCTGGGGCCGACCAGACTTTAAGAACGCGGCCCCAGGGCCGCTTTAAGAGTGCTTTGCTCTTCCCCCGAGACAGTCTGAGCGCCGGATGTAGGTGACATCGACGCTCAGGAAAAAAAAATTAATAACGGTGTCCTGCATCTGCAATTATACGACCCAGGCACCGTTTCATACCTACAGCGTTTTTTAATAAAAAATAAAAAAAATAAAAATTGTGTGTATATTTAAGTGTGTCTGCGTGTGTGACAGTGTGCACGTGTTACTGTGTGTTAAGTGTATCTGTCAGTGTGAATGTGTAACTTTTTGTCTGTAAGTGTGACTGTATGTAAGTGTGTGTATTTCTGCATGTGTGTACATCCATCTCCCTGCAAACAGCATTTAAAAAAAAATATGTGTGTATATGTAAGTGTGTCTGCATGTGTAACAGTGTGCATGTGTCACTGTGTGTAAGTGTGTCTGTAAGTGTGAATGTGTAATTTTTTGTCTGTAAGTGTGACTGTATAAGTGTAAATGTAACTGTGTGCAAGTGTGTCTGTATAAATGTAACTGTGACTGTGTGTAAGTGTGACTGTATGTGAGTGTGTGTATTTCTGCATGTGTGTTCATCCACCTCCCTGCAAACAGCATTTAAAAAAAAACATTGTGTGTATATGTAAGTGTGCCTGCATGTGTGACAGTGTGCATGTGTTACTGTGTGTGTGTCTGTAAGTGTGTGTATTTCTGCAACGTGTGTTCACCGCCTGGTATGAACCAGCCACCTCCCTGCAAACAGCATTTAAAAAAAATCTGTGTCTGCGTGTGTGACAGTGTACATGTTACTGTGTGTCTGCAATTGTGACTGTGTGTATGTCTGTAAGTGTGACTGTAGGTGTGTCTGTGTAACTGTAAGTGTGTATTTCTGTATGTGCATGTGTATTTCTGTATGTAAGTGTGACTGTCTGTAAGGGTTTATGTCTGTGTGTATCAAATAGCAAACATTTTCAGGAAAAGTAGCAGTGCAGTGTCCGCTGTGTGCCAGACTACTCTGGGTGCCAGTGCGATATGGCCGCCGGTCATGCATTTTAAAGTACTTTGAAAGCACATTTGTAATACATGCATTAAAATTTAGAAGATGCATTTTGGGCACCAGACAGTTCCTTTAAGTGTGCATATGAGTGCCTGGCAGATTTTAAGTGTGCATATGAGTGCATAGCAGATTTTAAGTCTTCTTATGAGTGAATGTCCCAGACCCCAGTGTAAGTGTGCATATGAGTGCATGGTAGATTTTAAGTCTTCTTATGAGTGAATGTGCCCGACCCCAATGTATGTGTGCATATGAGTGCGTGGCAGATTTTAAGTGTTCTTATAAGTTTATGTAACAGTGTAAGTGTATGTGTGCTTATGAGTGCTTTTGTGTGGCCAATTTTTAAGTGTGCATATGAGTTAGTAGCAGATTTTTAGATTTTTTTTCCTCCATAGGATAGTCTTATATTCAGGCCTTTTCTTCAAAGTTTGGTGGGCCGATTTATAATCAAGCAAATGCAGTAATATGGGGTAACTAAATAATACAGGTGTCTATATAAGGAGCAGACATACCTGGGCAGCCAATATGAATGGGGGCCCCGTGGGATTTCTTCATGGGTTGTGTTGCTTTCACTGCTGCATTTAGCTTGTTCAGAGGAACTGGCCTCATGGTCACTACCAGATTACAAGAAAATGCACCAACTGGCAAGCAGGGAACAGCAGTCTGCATAAGGAAGAAACATATGATGATAAATAGGCAAGATGTTCTTTGGGGGGGGGGGGGGTAAAGTCAGTGGATAATTAATATTCTTAGACACTATATTATTTAGTCTGTCAAAAATTACCAGTGATGGTTTTAACAACTCACGGAGCTCGATTCAATGATGCAAACCATCAACAATTACTGTAGTTTAACTAACATTTGTCTATTACAGTCTATGGGATTCAAGGACATGCGATCAATTAACTCAGGTCATTGAATAGACCACATTCTGTCTTACAGTCTGTTTAGAATTTTGCGATAGATTTGTGATGGGTAATAATAGAATATCGTCAATTAATACTTAAGCATTTATACATACGGTAATTAAATGCTACATAATAATACAAGGCTGTCCAGTGTAGCTAAGCCAAGACAAGCAGCATAATTTGTATGGTGCAAGATGGTGTAACTTAGTTGAGGGAACAGAATGATAATGATATGGTAAAAATATGATATGGTACGCTGACAGTTCTACCAGCTTAAAGGCCCTGACTAAATTTGCGACTCCAAAAAACATTTCACCACTACAAACAGTGATGTAAATTTAAAAAAAAAGATATCATTAAAGGGCCACTAAATGTTTTTCTCACTGGTGCATCTAACTGGCAGCCATAATGCATCCACTAGGAGTATCAGGGCTGTGGCTGTGGCTATGGCTGTGGCTGAATGTGTAGGAGACCTTCGCTTTCACATGCCACCAACAGAAGAAGACCTTAAGTAAGTCCCCTCTGGTGGGGTCATTCAAAAATGAAGCTCTCTCTCTCTGCACTAGACAAAACCCTATCAGATGGCGTGTGGTGAGCGAGTGCAAGCACACATAGATCAGATACACGTCGGGTGTACTTGGGAACAGTGGCTGAGGATTTTAGTGTTTGCTTCAATTAGATAGAAGCAAAACAATTTGTAAACAAGAAAACCAGAATTCACCTGCCCAATAAGTGTTGGATCAGTAGAAAGGTAACCAGTAAACAGCCTGCCTAAACGTTCCTCTGATAGTATTGTCAGAGGAGCAGTGAAGATGCCAGATCTTTCAATATGATCTCTTTATTGCGGGTCACTTACAGGCTTACCTTGTACATGCTGATGTTGCGTTTCTGCTCAACATTTCTCACAGGGACTCCAAACTTCTCCATCACACTTTCAAATGAGAAGCTGCAGCCCAGGTAGAAGGTCACCATGTCCTTCAACTGATCAGAGTAATGCTCTAGGCTGGTCAGAGTCCCGGAGAAGACTCCATTTTCAAATCTTCTGTACTGCAGGCAGTCTGTGCTATATCATCAAACAGATGACCACAAAAACCAAATGAATCAAGTCAAAATATTGGGGAATGACTTCTGTGCTGAAAGATATTATGGCATATTTGCAAGCGCCAGCTGACTCCAGATAAACGACGAGGAAACAGTCTTTTTCAGAAAATCCATATCTTAATTTTTTTTCCCCAGTTCCTTTTTTATTCGATTATAATATAGCATTAATAAACACATATAAAAAGATGGTGGACTTGGTGACATTCACCAACCCAACTCGTGTACGAGTAAGAAAAACAAGCCAATGCACAGAAAGAAAAACAACAACATACAAACATATATACGTAGCGGTAGATAAAACAAAAAAAAATTAAATAAATAAAGATACGAATTTTCTACTTTGAAAAACACCCTTTTCTCATCTTTTACCTGGAGAAAGTTGGCGTTTGAATGTAAGCCTTTGTGGATTCAGATTTGTCGGATCTGTTATGTACTACAGCACCCGGAGGAAAGAATGGATACAATTTTACAAAGTGGGTAAGGGCACCAAACGTTGCCAAGGTATTATGGTACTCACATTTGGGGAATTTTGCTAAAAAATAATGTTTTGTGTAAAACACTTTAATTTCTAGGAGACTATTCTCCCTGAGCCATTCGAGTAGGACATACTGTGCACTGTCATAGCTTTTGACAGGTTTGGCCTTAGTGCATATATAACTGGTGCTGTCTCTATTTTATTGGAGGGCAGGGAACAGTCTTAATTCTTTTCCAAAAGGTGCCACGGTCAGGGCCACTATCAGAAAATTCAGGGCCCCGTACTGAAAAAACTTCTGCCCCCCCCCCCCTCCATAGTTTATCCATTAATAGCCACTGATAATTTGCTAATTAATAGCCCACTAATAATTTGTCCATTAATTGTCCACTGATAATTTATCCATTAATAGCCCACTGATAATTTGCTCATTAATAGCCCACTGATAATTTGTCCAACCAGTAGAAGTATCACTCCCAACAGAAAATACCAGGTATATTACACACAAGCCAGTCAGAAGGATCAATATAGATAGCTCTGTATAAATATGTATGTGTACGCGGTTCATCCAGTTGGTCACACCTTATTGGAATCCAGACCATGGTCCACATCCGCTGGTCTTTGGTACAATTTGAAACCCTCATTATCTCAAATGTTATTTTAATTGTTTCAATTGTCTTAACAGTGTGAAACCTCCTGACAACTATCTACAATACTGTCTCACTGTTTCATATCACCTACCCAGATATCAATATTGTACTTTGTTTAAGGGCCCCCATTACCCTTTTGTATCTTACCTACCTATTTTTTCTTTTCTTTTTCTCTTTCTCCTAGTAATATTTACCAACAAAACCTTAGCCCTCTGAAGAATCCTGACGACAAGTCCTGTCTAGGTTTTAGCAGATAGGGTTGTATTGTTATTCTTTTTAACTGGTGTTCAATTATATTTTTATTTGTGTATTATCTATATGCAGTTTTAATTCTAACCATTTTATATATTAAAGCACTGTTATTTTTACACCAGCCTCTACTGTCCGTCCCTTTAGCGTCCCATCCCGTATACCAGTACATATCTATCTAGTATAACACAATACAGTCATAAGGCAGTCTGCATGTGCCGGTTCATTATTTCAGACAACCACTGGCCAATGCAGAACATACCTAACTTTGTAATTATGTAAGTGATGGCCTACTTACCGGATGTCGGAATCCTTGCTCAGAGGAGAGCAACTCCAATCCCCTGGTCCACTCCGGTACAATAGGGGGAGAGGGCCGTCATTAGCCTGGCAAAACTTCTCAAAGTCATCTGCTAGGGATTTATGCACAATCACCACATTGGCTTGATTATAACCTAAAAAGTAAAAACAGTGTAGCCAATTATATCTATTCAGTCCCATAAATCCATATTCACCTTTGTTTACCTAACAGTATCTTCACCCCGTCGACATATATGCCAAATAGGTGTGAAATGACCTCAGGATAAATTCCAGAGAAAAACCGTGAACCACAAAAAAAAAGGAGAAGAATCAAACTTTTACTTAACTAACAAGACATCCATGCATGATAATAGCTGAAAGTGACCTTGAGTTAGAGCTGGGACACAGGTAGTAAAACATGTGGACTTTATTCCATAAAACTCTGATTTACTGCTTGGTTGGTCCTCGATTAATAAAACACAAGCTGTGCAGTCACCAGAAGGGGATTTAGGAATCAGGTTCAAGTTCATTTCCAGTTGAACGGCAAATAATTGTCCATCTGTTGGAGAGACTACATCTCCCATTCTCCTTAGCTGACAAAGAACACTTTGAGATGTACGGCCGCAGGGTTGAAGTTTGACATCCCGGATCCAAGACACGGTCCAGAAAATGACTGATTTGATAAAGCATTACTCACCTGAAGACATCCCTGACGTATTGGTCACGCTGACTTTGTTGTATCGTATTAACCCTCGGACGGCTGCTGGAGCAAGCAACCTCAACTGTTGCAGGCAGACCATACCGCTCAACTGCACGGAAACAGAACCAGAAATGTAATACCCACAATGACCTCTCATCCCGCAGCAGTAAATGCATGTCTGGCACAGGTATTAACGTCGACGGGCTTTTGCAAAGCTTCCCTGGCATTGGTACTTTCCATAACTTACTCAGAGGCGTCAGGAGAAAAAACACAAGTATATCAAGGACCCTGTTAAAGGATCACATATTCTGAATGCATAAGAGAGGCATCACTAGGGTTGGTGTTACCTATGTTAGGTAATTATGCCTCACACAGGAGCCCCATAAATATGCCTCACACAGGAGCTCAATTAAGTATGCCTCACACAGGAGCCCGATTAAGTATGCCTCACACAGGAGCCCGATTAAGTATGCCTCACACAGGAGCCCGATTAAGTATGCCTCACACAGGAGCCCGATTAAGTATGCCTCACACAGGAGCCCGATTAATTATGCCTCACACAGGAGCCCGATTAATTATGCCTCACACAGGAGCCCCTTAATTATACCACATACAATAGCCCCATAGTTATGCCACACACAAGAGCCCCTTGAGGTGACAATTGTACAATTTTAAAACAATTACTATCGATACACATCTCTCTCACTAGTTGCATTATAATGGGAAATGGAAAATGGAGGCCGAAAGTGATTAACATATAACCCTAAAAAGACACCCAAGTACTATATTATATTGAATGCTAATTTATTAATTTTGTATTTTACCAATTTCTTTTTTTTTTTTACCATTTTGCACATACATTCTTTTTAATATTATATTACATTTTAATTAGATATAATAATTTTAGTTCCTGCCTTTATAGAGCTTATACCCTTTTTTGTTTATTCACAAGGAGGGGAGGTGACTCAAACCTGCAATCCTGAACATTGAACAAATGCTACATTTAATGCATAAGCTCACTGACGAATGTCACCAGCATATCTACATAGAACGAACTAAGAGGGGCAAATGATCGCTATGCCAGTAAATGTTAGTATCTGGCGCATACCTGGCTGACTTACCTCGGGTCCTAAAGAGAACTCCATTGCAAGTACTGGGTCTATCTCTGTCAACAGCATATATATAGAGCATATTGCTAAAAATCTGAGGACAATTAAATGTCAATAGATAACTAGCTGGTTTAATGGTTAAGTGATGACTCTTGCTGAGTTCATATAAGATGTTGTTTCTTAAAGCTGCAGTTGAACAAAGTTATGAAACAAAACAAAACAATGTGATAGAGAAATTCCCAAATCTGGGTGCTGGGGTTAAATCCTGTAATTGCAAATCTGGGTGCTGGAGCTGGTGCTGAGTGCAAATCTGGGTGCTGGGGCAAGTTTTATGAGTGCAACCTGGTAAATTCTAGCATCGGGCAGCAATTCTGGTGAGTGGCATCTGGTCTTCTTTCTATAAATTTTTGTAAAAGTGACCTGGGCAGGTGGACACTGGAATCGGGTAAATCTGCCTATACTTTATTTATATAGTATGGCTTACAGAGAGCCTATAATAATGTCTGTTTACAGTGTAGTGTGGCTTACAGTGAGTCTATCAACAAATCTCCCTTCACCAGCCTCTCTACAGGTGACATCCTCTCATGCTGCCCCTCATGCTGGTGGGCATGTCCTGGGCGTGCAATGTGGGTGTTGGAACAAGCCCCGATTGTGCAATGTAATTGCTGAGGGAAAGTCCTGGGTGTGCAACGTGGGTGATGGGGCATGTCCTGGGTGTGCAATGTGGGTGCCGGGAGAAGTCCAGGGTGTGCAATGTGGGTGATGGGACACGCCCTCGGTGTGTAATGTGGGTGCTGGAGCATGCTCTCTGTGTGCAATGTGGGTGCTGGAGCATGCTCTCTGTGTGCAATGTTGGTGCTGGAGCATGCTCTCTGTGTGCAATGTTGGTGCTGGAGCATGCTCTCTGTGTGCAATGTTGGTGCTGCAGCATGCTCTCTGTGTGCAATGTTGGTGCTGGAGCATGCTCTCTGTGTGCAATGTGGGTGCTGGAGCATGCTCTCTGTGTGCAATGTGGGTGCTGGAGCATGCTCTCTGTGTGCAATGTGTGTGCTGGAGCATTCTCTCTGTGTGCAATGTGGGTGCTGGAGCATGCTCTCTGTGTGCAATGTGGGTGCTGGAGCATGCTCTCTGTGTGCAATGTGGGTGCTGGAGCATTCTCTCTGTGTGCAATGTGGGTGCTGGAGCATTCTCTCTGTGTGCAATGTGGGTGCTGGAGCATGCTCTCTGTGTGCAATGTGGGTGCTGGAGCATGCTCTCTGTGTGCAATGTGGGTGCTGGAGCATGCTCTCTGTGTGCAATGTGGGTGCTGGAGCATGCTCTCTGTGTGCAATGTGGGTGCTGGAGCATGCTCTCTGTGTGCAATGTGGGTGCTGGAGCATGCTCTCTGTGTGCAATGTGGGTGCTGGAGCATGCTCTCTGTGTGCAATATGGGTGCTGGAGCATGCTCTCTGTGTGCAATATGGGTGCTGGAGCATGCTCTCTGTGTGCAATATGGGTGCTGGAGCATGCTCTCTGTGTGCAATATGGGTGCTGGAGCATGCTCTCTGTGTGCAATGTGGGTGCAGGAGCATGCTCTCTGTGTGCAATGTGGGTGCAGGAGCATGCTCTCTGTGTGCAATGTGGGTGCAGGAGCATGCTCTCTGTGTGCAATGTGGGTGCTGGAGCAGGCTCTCTGTGTGCAATGTGGGTGCTGGAGCATGCTCTCTGTGTGCAATGTGGGTGCTGGAGCAGGCTCTCTGTGTGCAATGTGGGTGCTGGAGCAGGCTCTCTGTGTGCAATGTGGGTGCTGGAGCAGGCTCTCTGTGTGCAATGTGGGTGCTGGAGCATGCTCTCTGTGTGCAATGTGGGTGCTGGAGCATGCTCTCTGTGTGCAATGTGGGTGCTGGAGCATTCTCTCTGTGTGCAATGTGGGTGCTGGAGCATTCTCTCTGTGTGCAATGTGGGTGCTGGAGCATGCTCTCTGTGTGCAATGTGGGTGCTGGAGCATGCTCTCTGTGTGCAATGTGGGTGCTGGAGCATGCTCTCTGTGTGCAATGTGGGTGCTGGAGCATGCTCTCTGTGTGCAATGTGGGTGCTGGAGCATGCTCTCTGTGTGCAATGTGGGTGCTGGAGCATGCTCTCTGTGTGCAATATGGGTGCTGGAGCATGCTCTCTGTGTGCAATATGGGTGCTGGAGCATGCTCTCTGTGTGCAATGTAGGTGCTGGAGCATGTTCTATGTGTGCAATGTGGGTGCAGGAGCATGCTCTCTGTGTGCAATGTGGGTGCTGGAGCAGGCTCTCTGTGTGCAATGTGGGTGCTGGAGCATGCTCTCTGTGTGCAATGTGGGTGCTGGAGCAGGCTCTCTGTGTGCAATGTGGGTGCTGGAGCAGGCTCTCTGTGTGCAATGTGGGTGCTGGAGCAGGCTCTCTGTGTGCAATGTGGGTGCTGGAGCATGCTCTCTGTGTGCAATGTGGGTGCTGGAGCATGCTCTCTGTGTGCAATGTGGGTGCTGGAGCATGCTCTCTGTGTGCAATGTGGGTGCTGTGGCATGTCCTGTGGATGCAAGTGAGTGCTGAATGAGGTACGCCCTGGGTGTGCAATGTGGGAGTGGAAGGCATGTCCTGGGTGTGCAAGGTGGTGCTATGGCAAAGGATGTGAGGGCAATAATGAAAGGCAAAATGGAGTGGGGGAGGTGGTTCCCCATAATTGATGGCGGCCATGAATATGCATATTTAAGTTGTGTACAAGAACCTGCTTGCATTTTACTTATTTTGGCTAATCAGTAAGCAGCAGTTATGAAATAAAATCTGTGTGGTTAATTGGCAAGCAGGAAACTGTTATAGCAAGTGAATGTTTAAGTAGTGTTATCATTTGTTGATTAGCATGTTTTGTCTAATGATATTTATGTTTAAGCAGAAGCTTTATGTCATGTTATATTCTATATTTACATGCAAGTTGCCTATGTAAAATGAATGGCTCGTTTATAACATAATATAGCAGAGTTTAATTTCTTCAGTCCTTGGCAGGACTTTCACTACCATTGCAATGATCATGACAAAGGTATGGAGAATTCACGCACCCCAAGAAAAAACACAGACAATGAACTGGAAATGAAGGTCACAGAAATACTGCAACAAAGATTTTATCATTTATCAGTAAGTTAAAAACTTGAACGCATACTAAAAAACGTAAAACCATTAAACATGTATACCCGTGGTAAAAGACACCATCATATTAACTACAGGCATGTATATGCCACTAAGCGGTAGCATATCTAGGACTGGGTACTCGAGGTTCGGACGCAGGCGTCACCAAAAAATATCTGGCTACTGGCGTCGATACCCCTGCACGGTAGCCACCCGAATGAAATCACCCCATTGGCCAGGAAGCAGAGACTGACAGTGGTACCCAGCTGGGGTACCGGGCTTCCGTCACAGACATACTCACTAAAACCAGAATTGGTAAACAATGTATCTGTTAATCCTTCAAAGAGGTGGTTATAAACAGCTGAAATTAATGCTTTCTTGGACTAGATCACTTCCGTGGCTATGGTCTTGAATTTGACAGTCTCATAAACTACAATAAATGCCTTCAGACGCATCAAAACGTACTGATCTGGCCACTAGAACTAGTCAATTTTATCTTCCATTCTGTTGAAGCAATCTTCTGTCCCTGGGAGTTTTGTATATTCAAAACACAGACCGTGTCCTCATTTCAGCACCATCGATAGATGTCACGGCTCAGTACTAGGCACACCATCTAAACCCAACTGGTTATTTTAGGCCCCCGATATTTTTCTGACATCTACAGCTACTACAAACTAACAAAATATTGTCAGGATTTATTAAAAAAGAAAAAACGCAAAGGTGATGGCGTCCTTTGTTGGCTTCTCAACACTTTCATGTGGGGGTGTTTTTATCCATAACCTCTATTGTATCAAGGTTTGTCTAATATTCCTACAATCATTTGTCGGACAGTGACATGACAATCTCCACCTACCTCTTCCACTGATGCAAGATGGAGGCAGTCCTGGGTGATGGAGGCAAGGATGGCGAAATTAAAATAAGCAAGGCTTTGGAATGTTGGCTATTCCAATGTGCTCTTTCTCACCCAGAGTGGACAATGGTTTGATCCAAAAGCTTATGTCAAGAGCCTCAGAGTCATCAGATAACTGTGTATGTTTGTAAGGATTTTCAAGGTTACAGAAGTATCTGGAAAATGACATAATGACACATATCAATGTTTTATCTTCCCAAAGACAATATGGATGTTGTAGATACGGTCCTTCCTCTCATGCACTTTTACTCATGCAAAATAAATGCATCTTCCAAATACTAATGCATTTTAATGTGTTTCCAGCGTACTTCAAAATGCATGTTTTACAGTTTTCACTGCTTAAAATATAAAATTCTTACAGCTAGATGAAACTGTAAGTAAAAGTAATTCGGTTTTTTTTTGCTGCAGGAACCAATAACAATAATACCAATCAAATTAATGGAATATCCTGTCTCTCTAGTGTTGTCATCAGACAATGTGTTGCACTGTTAAGAACCCCTGTGTACAAGAGTAAGGTCACTTAGAGTCCACACAATGTATTCAATTCGAGGAGCACAGGAAGTGACTTAATTAAACAAATGTGCCTATTAATATGCCAATATTATTTTCCGATTAATATGCCACACCCAATTTGACTATTTATATGCCAGTAATATTTTTCCATTAAAATGCCACTGTTTTTCCCCCATTAATAAGCCACAGCCAGTTTGCCCATTAATATTCCAGTATTATTTTGCCATTAATATGGCACAGCCAATTTGCCCATTAATCTATGTGCACTCATTTGTGGCACATTACATGTACACATATCTATGTATATACATAGACTACATTAATAATAGGTTGCACATGGTGTCAACCAATGTTTGTTTTTTAAGGGTCTTGATTATTCATTTATATATCGTAGTAAAGACTTTGTGTTTCAGATGATATTTTGACATTATGTAATATCTCTATATTTATATCTAATAAAAGGGAAATAACCATCCACTTATAACACCATATTGATTATTCAAGCCTGTGCTGTAATATGAAGATTTTGGGCCTCAGATGAGAATCGAGTTTTGAGTAATGTGTTTGTATTAATTTCAGGAAAATAATCAGTTCCATATGAATCCAGCCAAATGAGAGAAATAATATTGGTTTTATGGCAGGAACTTTGTTGACTAATATACATCTTCCTTCTGAGAAAGCCGAGTAGATATTAAATTGCTTCCTTTCGAATGTTATGAGTTATGCGCAGAAATGGGAAATGGAGGCCGAAAGTGATTAACAAATGACCCTAAAAAGACACCCAAGTACTATATTACATTGAATGCTAATTTATTCATTTTGTATTTTACCAATTTTTTTTTTTTTTTACCATTTTGCACATACATTCTTTTTAATATTATATTACATTTTTATTTGATATAATAATTTTAGTTCCTGCCTTTATAGAGCTTATACCCTTTTTTGTTTATTCACAAGGAGGGGAGGTGACTCAAACCTGCAATCCTGAACATTGAACACATGCTACATTTAATGTATAAGCTCACTGACGCATGTCACCAGCATATCTACATAGAACGAACTAAGAGGGGCAAATGATCGCTAATGCCAACAAATGTTAGTATCTGGCGCGTACCTGGCTGACTTACCTCTGGTCCTAAAGAGAACTCCATTGCAAGTACTGGGTCTATCTCTGTCAACAGCATATATAGAGCATATTGCTAAAAGTCTGAGGACAATTAAATGTCAATAGATAACTAGCTGGTTTAATGGTTAAGTGATGACTCTTGCTGAGTTCATATAAGATGTTGTTTCTTAAAGCTGCAGTTGAACAAAGTTATGAAACAAAACAAAACAATGTGATAGAGAAATTCCCAAATCTGGGTGCTGGGGTTAAATCCTGTAATTGCAAATCTGGGTGCTGGAGCAGGTGCTGAGTGCAAATCTGGGTGCTGGGGCAAGTTTTATGAGTGCAACCTGGTAAATTCTGGCGTCGGGCAGCAATTCTGGTGAGTGGCATCTGGTCTTCTTTCTATATATTTTTGTAAAAGTGACCTGGGCAGGTGGACATTAGAATCGGGTAAAGCTGCCTATACTTTATTTATATAGTATGGCTTACAGAGAGCCTATAATAATGTCTGTTTACAGTGTAGTGTGGCTTACAGTGAGTCTATCAACAAATCTCCCTTCACCAGCCTCTCTACAGGTGACATCTTCTCATGCTGCCGCTCATGCTGGTGGGCATGTCCTGGGTGTGCAATGTGGGTGTTGGAACAAGCCCTGATTGTGCAATGTGATTGCTGAGGGAAAGTCCTGGGTGTGCAACGTGGGTGATGGGGCATGTCCTGGGTGTGCAATGTGGGTGCCGGGAGAAGTCCAGGGTGTGGAATGTGGGTGATGGGACACACCCTCGGTGTGTAATATGGGTGCTGGAGCATGCTCTCTGTGTGCAATGTTGGTGCTGGAGCATGCTTTCGGTGTGCAATGTTGGTGCTGTAGCATTCTCTCTGTGTGCAATGTGGGTGCTGGAGCATGCTCTCTGTGTGCAATGTGGGTGCTGGAGCAGTCTCTCTGTGTGTGCAATGTGGGTGCTGGAGCAGTCTCTCTGTGTGTGCAATGTGGGTGCTGGAGCAGTCTCGCTGTGTGTGCAATGTGGGTGCTGGAGCAGTCTCGCTGTGTGTGCAATGTGGGTGCTGGAGCAGTCTCGCTGTGTGTGCAATGTGGGTGCTGGAGCAGTCTCGCTGTGTGTGCAATGTGGGTGCTGGAGCAGTCTCTCTGTGTGTGCAATGTGGGTGCTGGAGAAGTCTCTCTGTGCGTGCAATGTGGGTGCTGGAGCAGTCTCTCTGTGCGTGCAATGTGGGTGCTGGAGCAGTCTCTCAACGCGTGCAATGTGGGTGCTGGAGCAGTCTCTCTGTGCGTGCAATGTGGGTGCTGGAGCATGTTCTCTGTACTAGGCACACCATCTAAACCCAACTGGTTATTTTAGGCCCCCGATATTTTTCTGACATCTACAGCTACTACAGGCGGATACAAACTAACAAAATATTGTCAGGATTTATTAAAAAAGAAAAAAGGCAAAAGGTGATGGCGTCCTTTGTTGGCTTCTCAACACTTTCATGTGGGGGTGTTTTTATCCATAACCTCTATTGTATCAAGGTTTGTCTAATATTCCTACAATCATTTGTCGGACAGTGACATGACAATCTCCACCTACCTCTTCCACTGATGCAAGATGGAGGCAGTCCTGGGTGATGGAGGCAAGGATGGCGAAATTAAAATAAGCAAGGCTTTGGAATGTTGGCTATTCCAATGTGCTCTTTCCCTCCCAGAGTGGACAATGGTTTGATCCAAAAGCTTATGTCAAGAGCCTCAGAGTCATCAGATAACTGTGTATGTTTGTAAGGATTTTCAAGGTTACAGAAGTATCTGGAAAATGACATAATGACACATATCAATGTTTTATCTTCCCAAAGACAGTACGGATGTTATAGAACCGGTCCTTCCTCTCATGCACTTTTACTCATGCAAAATAAAATGTTGAAAGAAGAAGAGGGTTATAAGAAATGGGACTAAAGAGCAGTCACCATGAAAAACAATATTCCTGCTAATATTCCTGCTAATTGGGATGAAATTCTAATTCCAGCTAACTACTCTGTTTCTAGGACAATGTCAAAGAATTGTCCTTTATTAATAAACTCCATTGTTCTAGTCTAGCGGCGACGAACCTTTGGCACACGTGTCACAAGTGGCACGCCGAGCCCTCTCTTCTCCAGATGTGTGTGTGTGCTTGTGTATGAGTATATGTGTGTGTGCGCATGTGTGTAAGTGTGTGTGCGCGTGTGTATGAGTATATGTGTGTGTAACGGACCGTCAAACCCAGCAAGTCTTTCCTGGACCCTTGCTCTTTGTACCCAAATAGACAGGACATCTAGCAGTTAGGTACAGCAAGATTGAACAAATTTATTTGACAAAAAACACAGACTTTTAAAAGACATACACATGACATTAGTATACAATGGGGGGAAGGAACTAAACATAGTCCTCCAACTAACTGGGGCTAGGAAAAAGATTAGACATTCAGTCTGCAAACCAAATTACCATACAGTGAGTAGACACACAGTAAGAAACATAATGTACACAACATAATCAGTTTACCAGTTAATCCAGTTAAAACAGAACAATGGATGTTGGAGTAAACTATTGGAGTCACTGTCACATTATAAACTTTCAGAGTGGTCTACTAACAGAATTAAACATTACACATAACCAATATACTAACAGAATATAACTAACTAACAATATTAACGTTTAGTGCTATGGCACATCCCTTGCCCAGGTAGTCCATTCATTTGTGAGTTGTTTCGGTAGATTCAATCTACCGAACACCCAGGCAGAAAGGCACGAACAAGCCTTTCTGCAGGGGAAAATGCAGGCTTTTACAATGGGGCCATAGTCCAGAGGCAGCAGGCGAGCAACCAGGCTTCTCCATTGTGGCGAGGTTGGTTCCGCCACAGTGTGTATGTGTATAAGTGTGTGTGTGTGTGTATGAGTATATGTGTGTGCGTGTATAAGTGTGTGTATGAGTATATGTGTGTGTGTATAAGTGTGTGTGCGTGTGTATGAGTATATGTGTGTGTATAAGTGTGTGTGCGCGTGTGTATGAGTATATGTGTGTGTGTAAAAAGGTGTGTGTGCGTGTGTATGAGTATATGTGTGTGTATAAGTGTGTGTGCGTGTGTATGAGTATATGTGTGTGTGTGTATATAAGTGTGTGTGTATGAGTATATGTGTGTGTATGTGTATAAGTGTGTGTGCGTGTGTATGAGTATATGCGTGTGTGTGCGTGTGTGTATGAGTATATGCGTGTGTGTGCGTGTGTGTATGAGTATATGCGTGTGTGTGCGTGTGTGTATGAGTATATGTGTGTGTGCGTGTGTGTATGAGTATATGTGTGTGTGCGTGTGTGTATGAGTATATGTGTGTGTGCGTGTGTGTATGAGTATATGTGTGTGTACGTGTGTGTATGAGTATATGTGTGTGTACGTGTGTGTATGAGTATATGTGTGTGTGCGTGTGTATATGAAGTATATGTGTGTGTGCGTGTGTGTATGAAGTATATGTGTGTGTGTGTGTGCGTGTGTATGAGTATATGTGTGTGTGCGTGTGTGTATGAGTATATGTGTGTGTGTGTATGAGTATATGTGTGTGTGTGTATGAGTATATGTGTGTGTGTGTGTGTGTGTATGAGTATATGTGTGTGTGTGTATGAGTATATGTGTGTGTGTGTGTGTGTGTGTGTATGAGTATATGTGTGTGTGTGTATGAGTATATGTGTGTGTGCGCTAGGGTTGCCACCTTTTCTTCAGAAAAATACCGGCCTTGCTACTGTCTCCATAGACTTAACATTGGCCAGATGCCGATTTTTTACCGGCCTGCCGGTAAAATACCGGCCAGGTGGCAACCCTAGTGTGCGTGTGTGTATGAGTATATGTGTGTGTGCGTGTGTGTATGAGTATATATGTGTGTGCGTGTGTGTATGAGTATATATGTGTGTGCATGTGTGTATGAGTATATATGTGTGTGCGTGTGTGTATGAGTATATGTGTGTGTGCGTGTGTGTATGAGTATATATGTGTGTGCGTGTGTGTATGAGTATATATGTGTGTGCGTGTGTGTATGAGTATATATGTGTGTGCGTGTGTATGAGTATATGTGTGTGTGCGTGTGCGTATGAGTATATGTGTGTGTGCGTGTGCGTATGAGTATATGTGTGTGTGCGTGTGTGTATGAGTATATATGTGTTATATCCAGCTGCTATTTTTCTGGAGCTCAATCTCATGGAGTCATGTATCATCTTGTAACCCTGACCCTCAGGCTCCTGCCGTTGCACCCTGTCACTCAATTTGACAGGTATGAGTCACATTCTGCACCTGACTGACACATCACATTGTACAAACTTGCAAATAGCAATGTGGAAATACAGATTATCTGGCATGCAGTCCCAACTGACTTAATTGTAATTACCCGGCCACAAGCAGCGATGCCACTGGTGGAGCAGCCGATGTGGTTCCAGTGTTGCTATCATTGCTGCTGGAGTAATATGCAGCGGCTATTTTCCTGGCGCTCAATCTCATGGGGTCATCTTGTAACCCCGACTCTCTGGCTTGCACCCTGGGAACCTGTGACTCAATTTGGCAGGTATGGGTCACAGTCTGTACCTGACACATCACATTGTACAAATTTGCTAATTGCATTCTTATGATTTGTACTTTATAAATATGACTAGTGATCTGCATTATCCACAGGAGATAAACCAATTGCAGCCCATATCCTCTCCCAGCATAATTCATCTAAAGATCCCAGAGGGAAACTGTTACACCATGAAAAAAGATCCCAAATGCAACAATGACAAACCTGCTGACCTGTCAGGAGGCAGACATTTTGTTCCAGCTCCAAGCTATCAGAAATGAAAAACATTTCACAGGATCTCTGTGGCACTTCCTTATTCTATACATCCAGTGCCATCTACTGGTAGATTTATGTATAATGGATCAGGGTGGAGATCTCATGGAACCTACCATGATTAATTAATTGCATTCTGTCTGTGTGTATATCCATCCTACATACTGCCGGGCTGCACTTTGCATGCTCTTTCTGCAGCATGTGGAATACATATGTGTCACTAGAAACATGACCAATGTTGGCAACTATGCATGATGTGCCACTGCCACATACTAGATCCAGCTAATTTGCAGGATCTTGAATGCAAAGAGTTTAGATTATTTAGAAACTGTAGGCTGGCATACCATGTATTGAAATATACCAGAAACAATATACTTGATACAAGTATTCTTACAGTGGAGCTCTGTGATACACTTCCTCTCTGCAAAGTATGGCCGATATGGGTCACATCTTGCACCTGATTGACACATTCTCATGTACAAATTGGCAAATGTTGATGTGGAAATAAACCTCACCTCATTCTTATGATTTGCACTTTATAAATACAACTGACCCCATTGATCTGCAGTAGCTATAACATCATTTCGATGAGAGATAAAACAATTGCAGCCCAGATAAACTCCCAGCATAATTCTTCTTATCCAAGTTATTTTGTAACATGTCACAAGATCTCTCTCTGTCACTTCCTGATCCAGTGCCATCTACTGGTGGATTTATCTATAATGGATTTCTTTTCAGTCTGGTTCCCTCTTTGTTTTTGATAAGCGCCGCAGGGGTTAATTCATACCTACTATTTAACAACAACCCAGATACATAAATAAATAAACAACACAAGTATTTGCAAGAAAAGGCCATGGTCTTTTATTAGGTTTACACATCATTTGCAACATAACTTCAATTCACCTCTGGAATTGTATCATTTGTAACCACAAAACTCCGGTCTTTAAACTTTAACTTTCAACATTCATCGCTATTAGCCAGTACTTAATACTAAGTAACTAACATAACTTCATATTGTTCGGCCCTATTAGCCAGTACTTAATACTAAGTAACTAACATAACTTCATATTGTTCGGCCCTATTAGCCAGTACCTAATACTAAGTAACTAACATAACTTCATATTGTTCAGCCCTATTAGCCAGTACTTAATACTAAGTAACTAACATAACTTCATATTGTTCGGCCCTATTAGCCAGTACTTAATACTAAGTAACTAACATAACTTCATATTGTTCAGCCCTATTAGCCAGTACTTAATACTAAGTAACTAACATAACTTCATATTGTTCGGCCCTATTAGCCAGTACTTAATACTAAGTAACTAACATAACTTCATATTGTTCAGCCCTATTAGCCAGTACTTAATACTAAGTAACTAACATAACTTCATATTGTTCAGCCCTATTAGCCAGTACCTAATACTAAGTAACTAACATAACTTCATATTGTTCAGCCCTATTAGCCAGTACTTAATACTAAGTAACTAACATAACTTCATATTGTTCAGCCCTATTAGCCAGTACTTAATACTAAGTAACTAACATAACTTCATATTGTTCAGCCCTATTAGCCAGTACTTAATACTAAGTAACTAACATAACTTCATATTGTTCAGCGCTATTAGCCAGTACCTAATACTAAGTAACTAACATAACTTCATATTGTTCGGCCCTATTAGCCAGTACTTAATACTAAGTAACTAACATAACTTCATATTGTTCGGCCCTATTAGCCAGTACTTAATACTAAGTAACTAACATAACTTCATATTGTTCAGCCCTATTAGCCAGTACTTAATACTAAGTAACTAACATAACTTCATATTGTTCAGCCCTATTAGCCAGTACTTAATACTAAGTAACTAACATAACTTCATATTGTTCAGCCCTATTAGCCAGTACTTAATACTAAGTAACTAACATAACTTCATATTGTTCAGCCCTATTAGCCAGTACTTAATACTAAGTAACTAACATAACTTCATATTGTTCAGCGCTATTAGCCAGTACCTAATACTAAGTAACTAACATAACTTCATATTGTTCGGCCCTATTAGCCAGTACTTAATACTAAGTAACTAACATAACTTCATATTGTTCAGCCCTATTAGCCAGTACTTAATACTAAATAACTAACATAACTTCATATTGTTCGGCCCTATTAGCCAGTACCTAATACTAAGTAACTAACATAACTTCATATTGTTCGGCCCTATTAGCCAGTACCTAATACTAAGTAACTAACATAACTTCATATTGTTTAGCCCTATTAGCCAGTACCTAATACTAAGTAACTAACATAACTTCATATTGTTCGGCCCTATTAGCCAGTACTTAATACTAAGTAACTAACATAACTTCATATTGTTCAGCCCTATTAGCCAGTACTTAATACTAAGTAACTAACATAACTTCATATTGTTCGGCCCTATTAGCCAGTACTTAATACTAAGTAACTAACATAACTTCATATTGTTCAGCCCTATTAGCCAGTACCTAATACTAAGTAACTAACATAACTTCATATTGTTCAGCCCTATTAGCCAGTACTTAATACTAAGTAACTAACATAACTTCATATTGTTCAGCCCTATTAGCCAGTACTTAATACTAAGTAACTAACATAACTTCATATTGTTCAGCCCTATTAGCCAGTATTTAATACTAAGTAACTAACATAACTTCATATTGTTCGGCCCTATTAGCCAGTACTTAATACTAAGTAACTAACATAACTTCATATTGTTCGGCCCTATTAGCCAGTACCTAATACTAAGTAACTAACATAACTTCATATTGTTCAGCCCTATTAGCCAGTACTTAATACTAAGTAACTAACATAACTTCATATTGTTCGGCCCTATTAGCCAGTGCCTAATACTAAGTAACTAACATAACTTCATATTGTTCAGCCCTATTAGCCAGTACCTAATACTAAGTAACTAACATAACTTCATATTGTTCAGCCCTATTAGCCAGTACTTAATACTAAGTAACTAACATAACTTCATATTGTTCGGCCCTATTAGCCAGTTCTTAATACTAAGTAACTAACATAACTTCATATTGTTCGGCCCTATTAGCCAGTACCTAATACTAAGTAACTAACATAACTTCATATTGTTCGGCCCTATTAGCCAGTGCCTAATACTAAGTAACTAACATAACTTCATATTGTTCAGCCCTATTAGCCAGTACTTAATACTAAGTAACTAACATAACTTCATATTGTTCAGCCCTATTAGCCAGTACCTAATACTAAGTAACTAACATAACTTCATATTGTTCAGCCCTATTAGCCAGTACCTAATACTAAGTAACTAACATAACTTCATATTGTTTAGCCCTATTAGCCAGTACCTAATACTAAGTAACTAACATAACTTCATATTGTTCGGCCCTATTAGCCAGTACCTAATACTAAGTAACTAACATAACTTCATATTGTTCAGCCCTATTAGCCAGTACTTAATACTAAGTAACTAACATAACTTCATATTGTTCAGCCCTATTAGCCAGTACTTAATACTAAGTAACTAACATAACTTCATATTGTTCGGCCCTATTAGCCAGTACTTAATACTAAGTAACTAACATAACTTCATATTGTTCAGCCCTATTAGCCAGTACCTAATACTAAGTAACTAACATAACTTCATATTGTTCAGCCCTATTAGCCAGTACTTAATACTAAGTAACTAACATAACTTCATATTGTTCAGCCCTATTAGCCAGTACTTAATACTAAGTAACTAACATAACTTCATATTGTTCAGCCCTATTAGCCAGTATTTAATACTAAGTAACTAACATAACTTCATATTGTTCGGCCCTATTAGCCAGTACTTAATACTAAGTAACTAACATAACTTCATATTGTTCGGCCCTATTAGCCAGTACCTAATACTAAGTAACTAACATAACTTCATATTGTTCAGCCCTATTAGCCAGTACTTAATACTAAGTAACTAACATAACTTCATATTGTTCGGCCCTATTAGCCAGTGCCTAATACTAAGTAACTAACATAACTTCATATTGTTCAGCCCTATTAGCCAGTACCTAATACTAAGTAACTAACATAACTTCATATTGTTCAGCCCTATTAGCCAGTACTTAATACTAAGTAACTAACATAACTTCATATTGTTCGGCCCTATTAGCCAGTACTTAATACTAAGTAACTACCATAACTTCATATTGTTCGGCCCTATTAGCCAGTACCTAATACTAAGTAACTAACATAACTTCATATTGTTCGGCCCTATTAGCCAGTGCCTAATACTAAGTAACTAACATAACTTCATATTGTTCAGCCCTATTAGCCAGTACTTAATACTAAGTAACTAACATAACTTCATATTGTTCAGCCCTATTAGCCAGTACCTAATACTAAGTAACTAACATAACTTCATATTGTTCAGCCCTATTAGCCAGTACCTAATACTAAGTAACTAACATAACTTCATATTGTTTAGCCCTATTAGCCAGTACCTAATACTAAGTAACTAACATAACTTCATATTGTTCGGCCCTATTAGCCAGTACCTAATACTAAGTAACTAACATAACTTCATATTGTTCAGCCCTATTAGCCAGTACCTAATACTAAGTAACTAACATAACTTCATATTGTTCAGCCCTATTAGCCAGTATTTAATACTAAGTAACTAACATAACTTCATATTGTTCAGCCCTATTAGCCAGTACTTAATACCAAGTAACTAACATAACTTCATGTTGTTCGGCCCTATTAGCCAGTACTTAATACTAAGTAACTAACATAACTTCATATTGTTCAGCCCTATTAGCCAGTGCCTAATACTAAGTAACTAACATAACTTCATATTGTTCGGCCCTATTAGCCAGTATTTAATACTAAGTAACTAACATAACTTCATATTGTTCGGCCCTATTAGCCAGTATTTAATACTAAGTAACTAACATAACTTCATATTGTTCGGCCCTATTAGCCAGTACTTAATACTAAGTAACTAACATAACTTCATATTGTTCGGCCCTATTAGCCAGTATTTAATACTAAGTAACTAACATAACTTCATATTGTTCGGCCCTATTAGCCAGTACTTAATACTAAGTAACTAACATAACTTCATATTGTTCAGCCCTATTAGCCAGTACCTAATACTAAGTAACTAACATAACTTCATATTGTTCAGCCCTATTAGCCAGTACTTAATACTAAGTAACTAACATAACTTCATATTGTTCAGCCCTATTAGCCAGTACTTAATACTAAGTAACTAACATAACTTCATATTGTTCAGCCCTATTAGCCAGTGCCTAATACTAAGTAACTAACATAACTTCATATTGTTCGGCCCTATTAGCCAGTACTTAATACTAAGTAACTAACATAACTTCATATTGTTCAGCCCTATTAGCCAGTACCTAATACTAAGTAACTAACATAACTTCATATTGTTCAGCCCTATTAGCCAGTACCTAATACTAAGTAACTAACATAACTTCATATTGTTCGGCCCTATTAGCCAGTGCCTAATACTAAGTAACTAACATAACTTCATATTGTTCGGCCCTATTAGCCAGTACTTAATACTAAGTAACTAACATAACTTCATATTGTTCGGCCCTATTAGCCAGTACTTAATACTAAGTAACTATCATAACTTCATATTGTTCAGCCCTATTAGCCAGTACCTAATACTAAGTAACTAACATAACTTCATATTGTTCAGCCCTATTAGCCAGTACTTAATACTAAGTAACTAACATAACTTCATATTGTTCAGCCCTATTAGCCAGTGCTTAATACTAAGTAACTAACATAACTTCATATTGTTCGGCCCTATTAGCCAGTACTTAATACTAAGTAACTAACATAACTTCATATTGTTCAGCCCTATTAGCCAGTACTTAATACTAAGTAACTAACATAACTTCATATTGTTCGGCCCTATTAGCCAGTACTTAATACTAAGTAACTAACATAACTTCATATTGTTCAGCCCTATTAGCCAGTACTTAATTCTAAGTAACTAACATAACTTCATATTGTTCAGCCCTATTAGCCAGTACTTAATACTAAGTAACTAACATAACTTCATATTGTTCGGCCCTATTAGCCAGTACTTAATACTAAGTAACTAACATAACTTCATATTGTTCAGCCCTATTAGCCAGTACTTAATACTAAGTAACTAACATAACTTCATATTGTTCAGCCCTATTAGCCAGTACTTAATACTAAGTAACTAACATAACTTCATATTGTTCGGCCCTATTAGCCAGAACTTACTACTAAGTAACTAACATAACTTCATGTTGTTCGGCCCTATTAGCCAGTACTTAATACTAAGTAACTAACATAACTTCATATTGTTCAGCCCTATTAGCCAGTACTTAATACTAAGTAACTAACATAACTTCATATTGTTCAGCCCTATTAGCCAGTATTTAATACTAAGTAACTAACATAGCTTCATAATGTCCAGCCCTATTAGCCAGTACTTAATACTAAGTAACTAACATACTTGAGGTTGATACAGGGGTCAAAATAATAAAAAATAAATAATTACTAAATTTTGCTAAGTCATGACGTAAAGTCATGATTTATAAAGACACGGAGGCGAGTATATTACTGGGCAAATTAGCTGGGCACATTAAATGGCAAATCACACTGGCATATTACTGGGCAAATTAGCTGGGTACATTAAATGGCAAATCACACTGGCATATTACTGGGCAAATTAGCTAGGCACATTAAATGGCAAATCACACTGGCATATTATTGGGCAAATTGGCAGGGGCACATTAAATGGCAAATAACACTGGCATTTTATTGGACAAATTGGCAGGGGCACATTAAATGGCAAATAACACTGGCATATTGTTCAGCCCTATTCGCCAGTACTTAATACTAAGTAACTAACATAACTTCACGTTGTTCAGCCCTATTAGCCCTATTATACCTTCATATTGTTCGGCCCTATTAGCCAGTACTTAATCCCAAGTAACTAACATAACTTCATATTCAACTTCACATTCAGATCCCAGTAATATTGTGCCAGTCAGATACCAGGAATATTGTGCCATTCAGAGCCCAGTAATATTGTGCCAGTCAGAGCCCAGTAATATTGTGCCAGTCAGAGCCCAGGAATATTGTGCCAGTCAGATACCAGGAATATTGTGCCAGTCAGATACCAGGAATATTGTGCTATTCCAGTGCTCGTTTTCTTCCTCCCTCCTCCCCCCTTCCCCATCACTTACCGCCTGGCTGCTGCTCCGTGTCCCCGGCCGGCCGGACGTAACGTCACATCCGGTCGCAGTGATTTATTTTTTTTCCAGTGGCCTAATCCAGCCGATGCGGCTGCCAGAAAAAAAAAAAAAAGTTAAGCAGCGAGGTGCGGGGGGATGCCGGCAGCACGGTTGTCACCCCCGCTGGAGGTGTCACCCGGTGCGGTCCGCACCCCTCTTGGGACGCCACTACATTTTTCCAGTCTAGTTCTGAGTAATTAAAATCCCCACTAATGATACTACACACTATTTTAGAAGCCTTTCCAATTTGCATTAATAGCTGTGATTCTTCAAGTTCACCAATATTTGGTGGTTTATAACAAATACCCACTAATAATCTCCCTAATCTCCCGCTGGCATAGTGCAAAGCACAGGTAGTATCTCTAAGAACACTACCTTGGAGGTCCATTTCTTAATCATACTCCCTAAATCCCTAAAATTACCTTTTAGGGCCCTACATTTTCCTCTTACTTTGTCATTGGGCCCAGTATGGACCAAGTCAGCTGGCTCCTCTCCAGCCCCTATATATGCTATGGTCAACTGTAAGTGGTATTATTGGAAAGTGGAAGAGTTTAGGAACAACAGCAACTCAGCCATGAAGCGGAAGACAATGAAAACGTCACAGATCAGGGTCGCCGAGTGCGGAGGCGCATGGTGCATAAAAATCACCAATGCTCTGCTGATTCCATAGCTGAAGATTCCAAACTTTCATTGGCATAATAATCAGCGCAAAAACTGTAGCGGGAGCTCCATGGAATGAGATTCCATGGCCAAGCAGCTGCATGCAACCCTCACATCACCAAGTACAATAGCAAGTGTCAGATGGAGCAGTGTAAAGCACACCAACACTAGTCACACTTCACTGTTTGGCAGTCTGATGGGCGAGTCTGGGTTTGGCCGACGCCACGAGAACATTATCTGTCTGCCTGCATTGTGCCAACTGTAAAGGGAAGACTATTTTCTTTTACAGCATGACTGTGCCCCAGTGCACAAAGTAATGTCCGTAAAGACATGGTGGGATGAGTTTGGTGTGGAATAACTTGAGTGGCCCACACAGACACAAAAAAAGAAGGAAGTTTAGGGAGCAACTTTTAGGAGGGCACTATTGCAAAATACCCCCCTTTTTAAATTCTGTTCTAAATAAAGCTTTTTATTTTTAATTTATGTGACTACATTCCATCTCATTTTGAAGGGCTCTTGGAGTTTCTAACAGCATCTCCCCAGTGTTGCTCCACACAGACCTCAACCCCATCGAACACCTTTGTTGTACTAAATTGTACTACATTGTAGATTAATTTTATGTATAGGGTATCAAAAGAAAGCTCTAACTGTCCTTTAAAAAAACAACATATAACATAGACTCGCATGGTCCCAGCATCAGTCCATGTGCCGACAGCCACAGCTGATTGTCTGAAAAAAAGGTGCACTGGCTTGCAAATTTCCCTTTTCTCCCAGAGTGTAAAATACACAAAAACTATTGCTTCTAATAAAATAAGTGAAAGTTCTTTTTAACAGTTTGTGACTCTAAACTAGAACTTTAGGTTGACTGTTTCTTTAATTGGATGCTTTCTCTCTCCATGTGAATGGCCAGCCTTTCATGGAAGATATTACCGCTGACGAGTCTACGTGTTGAATGCTGTGACAACAACACATTGAAAAGGAGGTCAATAAATGCAATTTTTATTTCCCATTAAGAATAGTGTAGCACGATCTGGAGACAAAAGCTGGCCATAGCGGCATACTAGATCAATGATGAGCACGAAGCAGCCTCCTAAATAAAACTGGGTCACTTTCAGTTACTAATTATATGCATTCTACATCTTCACTCCAGAAAAATAGCCTTTCTAACAGATATGTTAGCTTTTACTATAGGAACATAAACTTAAATTGTTTTAAAAAAAAAATACAAATAAGGCTTTCTTTTCCAGAATCATAGTTTTGTTCCTATTAAAATATATATTTAATTACATTTTAATAGTTTTTATGGCAAACTATTATCTGCAAAAAAAAAAAAAGGATCATACACCGATCAATAGAAGTAAATCCCTACAAACAAAATCCTAGCTCATCTGAGCTCTTACTAACATAGATTTCCCTTACTAGCAGGGTTTAAACCAAATAAAGCACAAGTTTAACCAACCTTAGAGAATGTGAGAGATTGCTGCACTCCAGTCCTCGCACTTCTAGCCCTCAGCAGGGGCGGATCCAGAGTCTTATCTCGGGAGGGGCACTGCACATGTCTGTCTCTCTTCTCTTCCTTTTCATGTCTGTCTTTCTCCTCTCCCTTCCGATGTATGTCTCTCTCCTCTTCCTTCCCGGGTCTCTCTTCTTTCCCATGTCGGTCTCTCTTCTTTCCCATGTCTCTCTCCTCTCCCTTCTGATGTCTGTCTCTCTCCTCTCCCCTCCCATGCATGTCTGTCTCCTCTACCCCTGTGACTGTCTCTTTGTCCCTCTCACCATGTATGTCTCTTCCTTCCCCACTTTTTTCTTAATATGTTCAACTATTTTTATATGTAATAAAATTTGCATTTCTTGTTTTTATTCCCTTCTTCTGCACCCACATTGTACCTAAAGGACTTAACACAACACCACACAATACCCACAGCACTTGCCATGTACCTATATTGCACCCACGTGATTTGCATGCCACAGTATCAATTTGCCCCAAAGAAAATACCCCAGCCTCACTTTGCCCGACAGAACATGCCACAGCATTACTTTGTCAATTAAAATGAGCCACAGTCAGGTTACATTTAACATGCCACAGTCACTTTTCCCATTAATATACCATTTTTAGTATGCCCATTAATATGCCAATGCTAGTCTGCCCATTAATATGCCACAGCCAATTTGCCCATTAATATGCCTCTGTTAGTTTGCTAATTAATGTGCCACAGCCAATTTGCCCATTAATATGCCATTGTTGTTTTGCCCATTAATAACATTTCTATATTTTACAAACTAGGACCAACAAAATCATACACACAATAGACTCTGATCTAACAACTTTATATTTCACTGGCCATAGTTCAAACTCTTGCCACACAACCGTATGTCACCAAGTGAGGTGAAGACTGGGGAAAGTTCACTGACTGAAGAATGGCAAGAAATATAGCAGGCAGTCTCTAAACCTGTGTAACACACAAGGAACAGGGTTTGAAGACCATGCTCAGCAAGCATACAACATGAAGTTCCTCCTGTGTAAACTCTGCTGGAGAGATTGTCGGGAAGTGGGCAGTTTTTAAGGTCAGTATCCCAAATTACCTTGATTCTGAAAACAAATAACATTCTTTAGTCTTTGATACCAGTCTATGCACCCATCAAAGTTTCTCCTCACAGAATGGGCAAATTGAGAACATGCTCAACTATTTTCTTAAAAGAGAAAGAAACCAAACTCATCTGAAGAACATCGACACCTCAGCACTTCCTTCCCTCTTTCCAACTCACATGCTTTCCTACATTGCCTCCTGTAGTTCATTACAGACTATCAATTCTCAAATACCTTTAATTCTTAAAGACTGAAAAAATATACACCTAAATTTACAAAAATGTGCCCTAATATATCACAACCCCTTAATAGAGCATTCATTTTCTTTGATGCGTTCTGTTGAGCAGACTCATAGAAACATAGAATGTGTCGGCAGATAAGAACCATTCAGTCCATCTAGTTTGCCCAATTTTTTTTGAGTACTTTTATTAGTCCCCCGTTCCCGGTCTTTTAGCTAGGATAGCCTTGTGTCTATCCCACGCATGCATAAAATCCTTGACTGTGTTTACCTCTACCACTTCTGCTGGCAGGCTATTCCATACATCCACTACCCTCTCAGTAAAGTAATACTTCCTGATATTACTTTTAAATCGTTGCCCCTCTAATTTAAGACTATGTCCTCTAGTTGTGGTAGTTTTTCTTCTTTTAAATACACTCTCTTCCTTTACTGTGTTTATTCCCTTTATGTCAGTGGTGTCCAAACTTTTTTCAAAGAGGGCCAGACTTGATGAAGTGAACATGCGTGAGGGCCGACCATTTTGCCTGACCGTTAAAATTAAGTACAAATGAACTATTTTATGCAAACTTTATTGCAAACGATTTGAATGACAATTCTAAACAGTAGTAAAATCACTCTGCCTTTCATATCTGAAGGCCAGATGAAAAAAAACAACAACACAAGATGCTGAAATATATGTCAGGAACACAACTAACCCTTCCCATATCTGTCTGTCTCTCCACTGCCATCCCATATCTGTCTGTCTCTCCACTGCCATCCCATATCTGTCTGTCTCTCCTCTGCCATCCCATATCTGTCTGTCTCTCCTCTGCCATCCCATGTTTGTCTGTCTCTCCACTGCCATCCCATGTTTGTCTGTCTCTCCTCTGCGAACCCATGTCTGTCTGTCTCTCCACTGCCATCCCATATCTGTCTGTCTCTCCACTGCCATCCCATATCTGTCTGTCTCTCCTCTGCCATCCCATGTTTGTCTGTCTCTCCTCTGCCATCCCATATTTGTCTGTCTCTCCTCTGCCATCCCATGTTTGTCTGTCTCTCCTCTGCCATCCCATATTTGTCTGTCTCTCCTCTGCGAACCCATGTCTGTCTGTCTCTCCTCTACCATTCCATTTATGTCTCTCTCTTCTCCCTTCCCATGCATGGTTCTCTCGGCCAATTTGCCCAATAATATGCCAGTGTTATATGCCATTTAATATGCCCCAGCCAATTTGCCCAATAATATTCCAGTGTTATTTGCCATTTAATATGCCCCTACCAATTTTCCCTGTAATATAACAGTGTTATTTGCCATTTAATATGTCCCTGCCAATTTTCCCAATAATATGCCAATGTTATTTGCCATTTAATATGCCCCTGCCAATTTTCCCATTAATATGCCAGTGTTTTTTGCCATTTAATTTGCCCCTGCCAATATTCCCAATAATATGCCAATGTTATTTGCCATTTAATATGTCCCTGCCAATTTTCCCAGTAATATGCCAGTGTTATTTGCCATTTAATATGTCCCTGCCAATTTTCCCAATAATATGCCAATGTTATTTGCCATTTAATATGCCCCTGCCAATTTTCCCAGTAATATGCCAGTGTTTTTTGCCATTTAATTTGCCCCTGCCAATATTCCCAATAATATCAGTGTTATTTGCCATTTTATATGCCCCAGCCAATTTGCCCAGTAATATACCAGTTATTTGCCATTTAATATCCCCTGCCAATTTGCCCAGTAATATACCAGTTATTTGCCATTTAATATCCCCTGCCAATTTGCCCAGTAATATGCCAGTTATTTGCCATTTAATATCCCCTGCCAATTTGCCCAGTAGTATGCCAGTTATTTGCCATTTTATATGCCCCAGCTAATTTGCTCAGTAATATGCCAGTTATTTGCCATTTTATATGCCCTGCCAATTTGCCCAGTAATATGCCAGTTATTTGCCATTTTATAGGCCCCAGCCAATTTGCCCAGTAATATACCAGTGTTAGTTGCCATTAATATTCCCCAGCTAATTTGCCCAATAATATGTCAGTGTTACCTTATCATTAATAAGCCCCTGCCTCTTTCCCCAGTACTTTCCCCCAATCTCCCCAGTCCCCAGCACTTACCTTTCCCTGGTGGCTAGTGGCAGGCAGCATGGTCTTCTCCATGCTGCCTGTTCGTCTCACAGGTGGTTGTGCCGATAGGTCACGTGACCCGGCGCGCGTATGACGTCAGCGCGCCGGTCACGTGACCTGTCGGCACTTCCGTGTCGGCACACTGCACGGGGAGCCGAACAGGCAGCACGGAGGTTTCTCTGTGCTGCCTGTTCGGCTCCCCGTGCAGCCTGGCAGGCAGAGCGATGGTGGGGGGGGATCTTCCGATCCCTTCTCACCTCCGTCTCTGCCTGCAAGCTTTTTTTTTTTTTCAGAGAGAGACATTGATCAGCCGTGTCTCTGGGGCCGTATGGAAGTAAAGGACGGGCCGCAACTGGCCCGCGGGCTGGACTTTGGACATGACTGCTTTATGTATTTAAATGTTTCAATCATATCCCCCCTGTTACGTCTTTCCTCCAAGCTATACATGTTAAGATGCTTTAACCTTTCCTGGTAAGTTTTATCCTTCAGCCCATGAACCAGTTTAGTAGCCCTTCTCTGAACTCTCTCCAAAGTATCAATATCATCCTGGAGATACGGTCTCCAGTACTGCGTACAACACTCCAAGTGAGGTCTCACCAGTGCTCTGTACAATGGCAGGATTTGAACACTGCACTGGACTCATTTGAACACTGCAGTATGAGTATTCTTTTGCTGTTTTTATTTAAAAAAATTTAAGACGCAATACAATTTCGGAATAATTTTGAGTTATTTTAGAGAGGGAGAAGATAAATATTCGCTGTATTAGTTTGGGAATGCAGAGTTTCTCACCCCTGTCAAGGTTTTATTGGCTTTCACCCATTGTCCCAGTCCCATTGAAACAAGACTACCTACATGCTGAGCTCATTTTACCGAGCGTAAAACGTATTGCTTCCTTCTTAGAACCTTTATCTCTACATGTTAAAACTGCACTTTAGAGATTGTGGTTGAGTTAAGCAAGATATAATGTGTGTTTTGTAACATACAGCAGATTGTAGAAGCTGATTAAAACACAAATGTGAGCCAAAAGAAACACAAAGTGCAAAATGTCAGTTGTAGTCAAGTGTTAAGCATTTTATTTTTGTTAACACACCACCAAGTGAAAATAAAAATAAATCCTTGCCTTTTATTAAAAAAAAAAAAAATATATATATATATATATATATATATATATATATATATAAATCAGGATCCAAGTACATTCGTTCCGTTTCTTAATTACACTAAGGCAGCGGCATCTCCACATAGTGTTGGACTTGATCCTCTCCTGATCTGCGCCTGTAGCGTGACCATGTGATGCCTCATGCGTAGACGGAGTCACGCTAGGGTCATACAGCGGCAGAGGAAAGACCGCACTGACAGTCTCCTCCTAGTCAGTGTGGTGCATTATTTATTTATTTTTTATTTATTTAGAAAGTGTTTTACCAGGAAAAATACATTGAGATTTCTCTCGTTTTCAAGTATGTCCTGGGGACCCAGTCCAGAATGGAATTACACAGAGTTACACATTTAACAGTAGATTCAAAAATACATACATACATATATTTAAACAAGTTGGAAGGGGAACATACAGGGTAAATCATTATTGATACAAAAAGGAACAACATGTCCAGTATACGAAAGAGTTTGTAAACTAATAACAGGTACATTCTGCTTTGAGGATTTGGGAGATACTTATTTTCAGGGATCTTAGAGTAGATGATGATTTAGCAGAAACAGGAAGGCTGTTCCACATATGAGGAGCTCTGAAAGAGAACGCACCTCGACCTGCTTCCTTTTTGAAGTGGGGAATCGCTAGTGAAGGGTTTGTGCAGGATCTGAGATTGTGGGATGTGCATGGAGTAAGAGCGAGCATGCCGCTCAGGTAGGGGGGGAGCGTTCCAGAGAAGTGGTTATGCACTAAGCAAGCTAGTTGAAGAGTGCGCCTGGAGGCAAGCGTCAGCCAATTTAACTCATTTAACATTTTACAGTGATGCGTGTTATAATCACACTGTAGCGCAAAACGACACAATGTATTGTACATAGTGTCGAGTTTACCGAGATGGGTCTGCGGGGCAGAATCATACACAACATCTCCATAATCTAAGATCGGCATCAACATTTGGTGCATGTTGGAAGGTAGGTAATTGTGGAGGTCTCTGACTTTGGATCCCCACAAGCCCCAGCTCATGACAAAAATGTGCAGCCACATATACAGCACCCCGGTCAGTGTATACAGGGACCCCCCCCCCCCCCCCAGCCACATAATTGTATTTTTGTATATAACATCACACAGCACACCCCCATCCAGGCATACAGCCCACCCAGCCATATCATGTTATTATGATATAAATCATCACCCATATATACTTGCCTGGAGCTCTGGATTACACTGATATGCTGTATATTACTGTGAAATGTATTGTTGTGGTACTCTGTGATACACTCCCATACCACATATTATTGTGAGTTGTAGTGCTGTGGAGTTCTGTGATACACTCACACACTGCACAATCCTGCGCATTGCATTGCTGAGGTATTCTGTGATATTCCTATATACTGCACATCACTGTACGTTATATTGCTGAAGAGCTCTGTGATACGCTGCACATTACTGTGCGTTGTATTGCTGTGGAACTCTGTGATTCACTCTCACACCACACTTTACTGTAAGTTGCAGTGCTATGGAGCTTGATGATACACTCACACGTTGCACATTCCTGTATGTTTTATTTCCGAGAACGAATTAAGGTCTCCCCTGCTGATCCCATGCAAAACGAGGGACTCTCTCTGCACTTGCTATGGAGGAATAGCAGCTGTCGGAGGAGGATAACTATCAAAAGTACATGTATGTTTATCATCACACTAGGAACAACTAACCTTTCATTTGTGCTTCTATATTAGAATTTTTTTTATAGAGATTTACATTTGCCTTGGTGTTTACAGAATTTGAAAAACTATGTTTACAAGAAGAGAAATGGAACACTGTTTATCAAAAATGTATAAAATGCTAAACAGTTTGGATAAGAGTAAGTGTCCTTATTATATTAAACTCTGGGAGAGAGATCTAGAGTTCAAAGAAAAAATGGGGGCAATGTTTCAAACTAATGAAACATTGTTTGAGGCGAGCAGACACCAAGAAATTGCTTGTAAGATGAATTCAAGATGGTATCACACACCAGAGGATTTATATAAATTCCATCCTAGTCTTAGAGATGTCTGTTGATGTCAGGAAGAAAAAGGGGACTTATTTCATATATGGGGCTTTGCTGAAAGAGAAGGTGTTTTGGGGGATACAATTTAAAAAAACACTAGACACGTAGAGGAGACAGGTTTTACAATAACTCTGAAAATAATCCTTTGGTTACTTACTGAATGACCAACCAAGACTGTTAGGCAATCTTTGGTTATTCGTCTTATAAATGTAGACAAGGAATGTATTCCTCCTCTCTGGGAGCAAAACTTGGCTATTCTATATAGAGATTGGGTTACTAAAGTTAATAAGCTTTCACAGACAAGAGTACATCATACACCATGGCAGAAATTCCTTTAATTAAAGGAACATTAAACATTGTTTAACCCTTGCTTCCTTGAAGGAAGCAAGGGTTAAACAAAACATATCCCGGGACATTTAAGTAAATCCGACGTGTATCTTAATAGATACACGTAGGTTTACTATGTGCTGTGTCTCACATGCGACACACAGCAGTTCCTGGTTGTGCACAGCCAATCAGAGTGGGGGCTCGCCCCGCTCCGACAGCAGAATGCGAGGGTCTCTCTCTCCGCTGTTTTTAATGGCACAAATATAACAGCACATGTGTTGAACACACAGATCTTTTAAGAATCACTGTTTAAAATAGGGAACTGAGCATTCCCCCTCCTGAATTTTCACTTGCCGACTATCCCTTTCGTGTCACACCCACCGATTGGATCTAATGAACGAATAAATTATTTCATCTGGAAAGGAGTGTTACATGAAACGGATTGGCTATCTTGTTGTCACTATTTAAATGTTGTGTTTTCACTGAATATCTAGCTTATGATTAAGCGCCTGGTGCGCGAAATGCGTCAAGCTTCTTCACACATCTGAACTTGCACTAACTGCTGCTGTGGAGTCACTCCCTTTTTATGCAAAATAAACAGTTTCCCACCTTTAATTGCCATCTCTGCTTCTTTTTCAATTTCAAAAAAGAGCAGTGTGGGTCGAGCACTAGCGGAGGCACCGGAGACCTGTTGTGGGGAGAGACTGTTAACCAGAGAAGAACATCAGAAAATCCACCAGAGAAGCCTGGAACATCTATTTTAGCGCAGAGAGAGACCCTTTTTTTTTGTATGGGATTAGCAGGGGGACCTAGTTAAGGTCCCCCCTGCTGATCCCATGCAGAAACGAAGGTCTCTCTCTGCGTTTGCAGAGAGAGACAGTCGCCGACCAGACAGCTGCCTGCTTCCTATGGAAACATGGCAGCTGTCGGTCAGATAGGGTTGCCACCTGGCCGGTATTTTACCGGCAGGCTGGTAAAAAATTGGCATCAGGCCAATGTTAAGTCTATGGAGACAGTACCAAGGCCGGTATTTTTTTGAAGGAAAGGTGGCAACCCTACTGTCAGAGGATAAACTGGCGTGTACTATCAAAAGTATGTTACAAGCACAAGTGAATAATAAAGTTTAGTGTCCCTTTAAAACAAAGCTAGATGGGCTCCTTGGGATGAATACTGTAGGTCTGGAAAGTGTATGTCGTTGATGCTTGATTCACCTTTGATCCCTCCATTATGCAATTATACTAGTCACATTTAAAAAAAAAAAAAAAAAGCCATGCTCCTGTACCCATGCTGCTTGTGTTCATTGTAAATGTGCTTTAATTAACTGACTGCTACTAATAGTATATGTTTTTGTTATTTTTTATTTATGAATGAAAAACAAATAAATAGTAAATAATATATATATATATATAAAAATAAAAATCATAACCACTAGAGTTAGGGTTGGAGTTTGTTCTAACCCTAGGATTAGAGATCAATTTAAGAAAAAATAAAAATACTAATAAATTATATAAAAGAAAGAAGTTATTCCATAGTGGACCAGTGACATGTCAGTGGTCCTCTAGAGATATTTTATTTTTTTTAAAAAGGGTCACTAGTGCAGTGGATAGGGGCTCCGACAGCCACTGGCTATCTCATCCATGCAGCCGCAGTGTAGCAACAATCTGTGCTGCCTACTATAGACTACATTTTCTACGATGCCAAGGTTTCCTTTGGCTGGCTGAGCATGATAGGAAATAGTCTGCAAGCAATACATAAGCTTCCACATAACCCTAGTAGACCTATACATGTGTAGTACCAGTATACATAATTTACTACAGAAGTATTAAAGCAGGCCTTGCCACAAAAGGTAGGACATGGTCTAAAAGTACAGTCACCAAGGAGTTAATACAACTGTCAACATACAGCCTTATTTAAGAAAAATGTTTCAGGGTTATTTATAAAGTAAACTTTGGCGCAAAGTTCTAAAAGTGGAGCTGTCGCCATGGAAACCAAGAGAATGTTCCTGCTGTTTACACCTCTTTTAGAACGTTGCCCCACAAATTACTTATATTAATAATCCTCTAAGTCCTGCACTTGCTGCTACTGAATTCCACAACGGGAAGTCCTATCGCATACGGGGAAAATCAGATCACCAATGAGTTGTCAGACAAGGCTATGAATGACCAATCGGCAAAGGCGAAGTAGGAGGGAACTTGCGTGTCAGCTTGACCAATAGGATGTCGCCGGGCTGTGTTGACAGTCGTTTTGGTTCCGCCCCTTCTATCAACCTTGGATGTTGCAGGGTAGGGATTCTCTGGGGCGCGGGAGCGTCTAGCTCTGCCTCTCGGCTCGCGCCGGCCAATTATCGCACCGTGTATGGCACACAGGTTAGGTAGTGCCTGCAAGCTGATCGCTGAGTGTCTCCGAGGTTGTCTGGCCGGCGGTGGTGGCGGCGGAGGAGGAGGAGGGAGCAGGAATTTCTCATATTCAAATTAAGAGAATAACTGTGCACATCCACTGGACTCCCAGCACGCGGAATATGGAGGGTGCCTCCTGGGAAGGTGACCTGCTCACTGTGAAGCACGAACTGAGGACAGGTCAGTGTCAAAAACACAGCCTGCCCCCTCCTCCTTGTCACCACATGCACAACCCCCCTCCTCCTTGTCAACCCCCCTCCTCCTTGTCACCCCATGCACAACGCCCCTCCTCCTTGTCAACCCCCCTCCTCCTTGTCAACCCCATGCAATATCCTCACCCCCTGCTGTCAACCCCACCACGCACCACCTCCCCCTCTGCTGTCAACCTTACCAATCACCACCTTCCCCCCTGCTGTAAACCCCATGCGCCACCTCCCCCCCTGCTGTAAACCCCATGCGCCACCTCCCCCCGTGCTGTCAACCCCATGCGCCACCTCCCCCCCTGCTGTCAACCCCATGCGCCACCTCCCCCCCTGCTGTCAACCCCATGCGCCACCTCCCCCCCTGCTGTCAACTCCATGCGCCACCTCCCCCCCTGCTGTCAACCCCATGCGCCACCTCCCCCCCTGCTGTCAACCCCATGCGCCACCTCCCCCCCTGCTGTCAACCCCATGCGCCACCTCCCCCCCTGCTGTCAACCCCATGCGCCACCTCCCCCCCCTGCTGTCAACCCCATGCGCCACCTCCCCCCCTGCTGTCAACCCCATGCGCCACCTCCCCCCCTGCTGTCAACCCCATGCGCCACCTCTTCCCCTGCTGTCAACCCCATGCGCCACCTCTTCCCCTGCTGTCAACCCCATGCGCCACCTCCCCCCCTGCTGTCAACCCCATGCGCCACCTCCCCCCCTGCTGTCAACCCCATGCGCCACCTCCCCCCCTGCTGTCAACCCCATGCGCCACCTCCCCCCCCTGCTGTCAACCCCATGCGCCACCTCCCCCCCTGCTGTCAACCCCATGCGCCACCTCCCCCCCTGCTGTCAACCCCATGCGCCACCTCTTCCCCTGCTGTCAACCCCATGCGCCACCTCTTCCCCTGCTGTCAACCCCATGCGCCACCTCCCCCCCTGCTGTCAACCCCATGCGCCACCTCCCCCCTGCTGTCAACCCCATGCGCCATCTCCCCCCCTGCTGTCAACCCCATGCGCCACCTCCCCCCCCTGCTGTCAACCCCATGCGCCACCTCCCCCCCTGCTGTCAACCCCATGCGCCACCTCCCCCCCTGCTGTCAACCCCATGCGCCACCTCCCCCCCTGCTGTCAACCCCATGCGCCACCTCCCCCCTGCTGTCAACCCCATGCGCCACCTCCCCCCTGCTGTCAACCCCATGCGCCACCTCCCCCCCTGCTATCAACCCCATGCGCCACCTCCCCCCCTGCTGTCAACCCCATGCGCCACCTCCCCCCCTGTGGTCAACCCCATGCGCCACCTCCTCCCCCTGCTGTCAACCCCATGCACCACCTCCTCCCCCTGCTGTCAACCCCATGCACCACCTCCTCCCCCTGCTGTCAACCCCATGCACCACCTCCCCCCCCTGCTGTCAAGCCCATGCGCCACCTCCCCCCTGCTGTCAACCCCATGCGCCACCTCCCCCCCTGCTGTCAACCCCATGCGCCACCTCCCCCCCTGCTGTCAACCCCATGCGCCACCTCCCCCCCTGTGGTCAACCCCATGCGCCACCTCCTCCCCCTGCTGTCAACCCCATGCACCACCTCCTCCCCCTGCTGTCAACCCCATGCACCACCTCCTCCCCCTGCTGTCAACCCCATGCACCACCTCCCCCCCCTGCTGTCAACCCCATGCACCACCTCCCCCCCTGCTGTCAACCAAAGGCACCACCTCCTCCCCCTGCTGTCAAGCCCATGCACCACCTCCCCCCCCCTGCTGTCAAGCCCATGCACCACCTCCCCCCCCTGCTGTCAAGCCCATGCACCACCTCCCCCCCTGCTGTCAAGCCCATGCACCACCTCCCCCCCTGCTGTCAACCAAAGGCACCACCTCCCCCCCTGCTGTCAACCCCATGCACCACCTCCCGCCCAGATGTCCACCCCATGCACCACCCCTTTGCTGCTCCGCGCACAGCATTCCCCCCCTTTGCTGCTCCGCGCGCAGCATTCCCCCCCTTTGCTGCTCCGCGCGCAGCATTCCCCCCCTTTGCTGCTCCGCGCGCAGCATTCCCCCCCTTTGCTGCTCCGCGCGCAGCATTCCCCCCCTTTGCTGCTCCGCGCGCAGCATTCCCCCCCTTTGCTGCTCCGCGCGCAGCATTCCCCCCCTTTTGCTGCTCCGCGCGCAGCATTCCCCCCCTTTTGCTGCTCCGCGCGCAGCATTCCCCCCCTTTTGCTGCTCCGCGCGCAGCATTCCCCCCCTTTTGCTGCTCCGCGCGCAGCATTTCCCCCCTTTTGCTGCTCCGCGATCAGCATTCCCCCCCCATTTGCTGCTCCGCGTGCAGGATTCCCCCCCTTTTGCTGCTCCGCGCGCAGCATCCCCCCCCTTTTGCTGCTCCGCGCGCAGCATCCCCCCCCTTTTGCTGCTCCGCGCGCAGCATCCCCCCCCTTTTGCTGCTCCGCGCGCAGCATCCCCCCCCTTTTGCTGCTCCGCGCGCAGCATCCCCCCCCTTTTGCTGCTCCGCGCGCAGCATTCCCCCCTTTTGCTGCTCCGCTCCGTGCGCAGCATTCCACCCCCATTTGCTGCTCCGCGCGCAGGATTCCCCTGTGTCGCTCACACACACACACAACTGATGTTGAGTACTGCATATTCCATTGTGATAATCCAGCAAAATATTTGGATGTGTTTCATGGGAGTAGTAGATTTGGAGAAAGGTTGCTGGGGCAGAAGTTTTAGTTAAACAATATAATAATTATTGAATAGTTATCTGTATTAATGGGTATCTTTGACATTTTTTTTGGATGGCAGTTCCCATGATGCTCGCCAAGCTTGGCTGTGTGAGTCATGGGAGTTGTAGTCCAGAAACAGCTGTTTCACCCCTCATTGCGTGGACACATCATTGCACGTATCTGTGGTTTTCCCTTCGCTGATGCAGATGACCGGGAGTAACGTTCTATCTGGTCGCTCTGCATCCAAACATTATGAAGGCTCTGCACATGGGATCTGTACTGATTAAGGCATATGCCCACAACACAAATATTTTGCATTTAGTTTTAGGATCCCTGGCTTGTGGGATTTGATAACTCCTGTAGTACCATGGCCTCCTGGTGCCTAATATCTCTTGTGCCATGAACTAAATATGTAAATAAGAAAATGTAGATACAAGTGATTGCAATTCGACTAGTTTGGATTTCTTTTCTATAAAGCAGTTAGATGGGAGTTTCAAACCTTAGGACAAAGTAGCTGAATCTCCAATGCAGATGAATGGGAGAATTTTTTCAACTCCTCTTAATTTGGCCTAAAGTGTAAATTCATGTCTCAATTCTCTCTTTATTTAATAGACCCTGATGTTAATTTTGCATGATTCTTTAAAGCGTTCTGCCAAGTAGATGGGGTGCAATATAAGAGCACTTCCAGGCCCTACGACCCATGTGATAATGAGCCCTTGGCTTTGACACTAGCTTTTAGGCAGAGGCAATGGACTCCAAGGGGTTAATGAATCCTGATCCTTTTTCATTTTTTTTTTTTTTTTGGTGTCTTTCTTAAACATAATGAGTATTACCCACATTGCACATTGGTAATGTTTGGTGTTTTCCCCACAGGTCATGGGGTGCAGCCTGCTAGTGTTTTTAATCAATGACACTTCCCCTCCATCACTTGCATTTTGGGAAATCTGTCATCTAAACATTTCAGTCCCATGATGCTCAGCCAGCCAAAGATTAGAGTAGCCGCAACTGGGGAAAGCGGTTTTTCTTCTTTTACTTAGAATTAATCCATGCATTAGAAGAAGAGATTAGCTGATTTTGGCTAGAATATTTGGAAACATTTGCTGTATTCTATGCATTTGCGTGCAACTTCTAATAGAAAAATGTGTTGTTAAAAAGAGTATGTTGTCGCTGATGACATCACCTTGTGGTTTAATATGTAAATTCGCTACTTTCAGTGGAAAATATGTCATTTGTAATTTTGTCCACAAGGTGATGTAAAAAAAAAAAGGGATATTTGTGCTTTTTATGTATTTGTTATCAATTTCGATAACACACGGTATATATAGTACTGTGCAAAAGTTGTACGCACGTATGTGTGTGTGGGGGGGATGCTGTACAGTAAGAACACTTTTAAAAATAGAAATATTGATAGTTTTTTTCATTAATTAACAAAATGCAAAGTGAGTTAAAAATAGAAATCAAATAAATGTTTTTAATCTGACCACCCTTTGCCTTCAAAATGGCATCAGTTCTTCTATGTACACATGCAAAAAGTTAGGGCTTTTGTAAGGTGTAGGATTAAACAATTATACCAAACAGTTGCTACTGATCATCTGTTTTTAATATGCAAGTTGAAACACAATCATTCACTGAAACAGAACCGGCTGTCTGGGAGAAATAAAACTGGGCGAGGAATAGCCAAACTCAGCAAACGCATCAGTTATGTCTCTCCTAGGCAGAATTGTTTAGGGGAGAGAGAGGTTGTCCAGATGTGCTGTCCAAGTTCTTTAGAAGAGGCACAAAGAAACGGCAACATTGACGACTGTAAACACAGTGGCCAGCCAAGGAAACTTCGTGCAGCAGATGAAAGACAGACCCATCATGCTTCACAATCAGAAGTTGGCCAGCAGTGGCATCATCTCAGAACTGGCAGAAAGGAATGGGACTCCCATCTACTGTTCAGAGAATTCTGGTCAGAAGTGGTCTTCATGGAAGACCTGCTGGCAAAAAGCCATAACTTGGACATGCAACTCAACTGTGAGTGAAAACGCAGGGACTGGGGTGCAGAAACATACAGCAGGTGCTCCTGACTGCTCCAAAATGTGACATATATGGTTGTAGCAGAAGGCAGTTTGTTCCAGAGCGGTACAAGAATCCGTGTCTGCAGGCAAAAGTGAAGCATGGTGAAAGTTTTTGGGGCTGCATTTCTGCAAATGGAGTCAGGGATTTGGTCAGAATTAATGGCCTCCTCAATGCTGAGAAGTACAGGTAGATACTCATCCATCATGCAGCACCTTCAGGGAGGCATCTGATTGGCCCCAAATGTATTCTGCAGTGGGACAATTACCCCAAACATGCAGACAAAGTCATTATGCAGTATCACCGAAATCGGCATGTGAGCAACCATATTCCTGGGAGGATACATCCAGGACAATGCTACCATGTTGAGGAAACCGTGATTTGCTTGCACCCTGCCCTGACTGTGCTCCAAATAACGATAGTATGGGTTCTCACCCGAGATCTCCACCTTGATCCCCGTATACACAGCAATTACACATAGGAGCTGCACTCACGGTGCAGGTGGATTTATTTCAACAAAAAAGCACAATAGCAGAGGCATTACGAAACACAAATCTATACACGAAACAAGCCAAAAGGTTTGCTTTCCCCTTAGAAATGTCACATTCACAGTGATAACCGCTGCCAGGGTTATGGGAAGGAATATGCAAATCAGGTCAACAATGCCTATTTTTGTTAAAGCATCTTAATTTATAGCATTTTTTAACACATGGCTACAATGTTTGCGCTGTCTATATGTTTTATTCTTAATGTATTCTATATTCACAGTATAAAAATGTTTAGGTGGCAGCCTCTTTACGACGGTTTTGTGACTTCGGTCAGAAAAGTAGAGCAGAGTATACAAGTGAATACTATTGTGAATATATTGACGTACTGGAGTTCTACTTGACTTTTTCTGCTATCGAGCAGAGTGTGCTGCCCTGCAATCCTTTTTGTTTGGGTAATTTAACTAAACTAAGACTTAAAGGAACACTGCACTTTTTTAAACCCTTGCTCCCTTGAAGGAAGCAAAGGTTAACAAAAAAACCATGTCCCGCTTGTTTGGTGTAAACCCATTGTGTGTCCTAATAGATACATGCAGGTTTACTATCTGCTGTGTCTCACATCTGAGACACAGCAGTTGCTGCGCACACAGCCATTCAGTGCGGGGCTCTGACTGCTGAATGCGAGGGTCACTCTCTGTGCACTCCTATGGATCCGGTCGCCGACCAGAAGTCTGCCTGCTTCCTATGGAATCATGGCAGCTGTCGGTCAGAGGATAATCTGGCATGTACTATCAAAAGTACACATCAGTTTATCCTCACACTAGGGACAACTAACCTTTCACTTGTGCTACTATATTAGAAGCACAAGTGAAATATAAAGTTTAGTGTCCCTTTTTAAATGATCCATATCCTGTTTTAAACCATGGATCAAGGCCTCACTGAATGTCCCCCTTTATGTGCCAAGTACAAAGTTGTAAAAATAATACATAAAGAGCTGCCAATCAGAAAGAGGATTGGAAGTGTCTGCTGGGAAATATATTCAAAGGTGAAGTTGTGTTAATGTTGTTATAGAGAAAAAAAAAAAATCACACTTTGATTTTTTTTTTTTCAGATTGATTCTAGCAATATTTTGTTCTTGCTGTTGCATTGATTTATTTTTTATTGTGATTGGTTTAGAATCTGCTGAAAACCTTTTTCAATTTTAGTAATTCTACTTGAACTTTGTCCATTTTTCAAGTATTCAATGCATGTTTAGATAGAGAGCCATTTTAAGGTGTGTATTTTATGTGTGTCGTTTCAGTCAGCATGCTGATTTGGGCTGTGTGGTTGTGTGTTGCAGTATATAGTTTAAACTGACCGTTAGTGCTTCCTTATCGTTAGTTTGTGGCAAATGGAACATGCATATTGCTTCTATTTATAAATTGGAGTCTTCAGAAGTCTACTAATTAGACACTTTTCTGTTCTCTCTTTTCTGACAAGTGTTTTTGTTTTGGGCACATGTTGTTTTGTGACAGGATTAAAGTAAGGGAGGGGAGAATGTGAAACCATTTACTGTCTCGTATAAGAATGATTTGTATAATGCAAAAGCATGGAAAAGACAGTCCTGGGGTCTGCTTATTGTAATCATATTAATACTGCACATGCTGCCTGACAAACCTTGCAGGAAATAGATAGATAGATATAGCTATATAGATATAGATATAGATATATACTCTCCTATAGGAAAGTCGAGATCTGCAAGGACTACTCCAATCCCAGGTAGAAACCGAAGTAAAAACAGAAATCGAAGATAGTATCAAATCTTCCGACTGTATGTCTCCTCGGAGACGTGGATGGACATATGGAATACAGGAAAATAAAGGGATATGCAATCGAACTCACAATGGAAATGGCACTGAGAACCAGCTCAAGTGCAATAACCGCATAGAAAGTCAGTAAGGTTACCCCCCTCCAGGTGGAGAATTGTGGTATCTGCCAGATCTGGAAGTTCTGAATATGACGGCTATCTTTGGGTGAACTTCTCGTTAATAAATGAATGTAACCAGTAAAAGCAAATGAATACACTCTCACTCCCCGCTCTACGCGTTTCGCCTGAAAAAGACTTCCTCAGGAGCAAAGTGGAGTGTAATGAAACAGACAAACAATACACCTATATATATCCCCCTCCCATTGTCCAATCCCATCCAGAGAATCGTAATTTAGGTAAACAGTTCCACCTTGCACTTAAATGTCCATTATTCACTACTGCGCATGTGCATGCGTTCCAATATGCATTCCAATCTGAGATTTCCATATATTTCAGTATTTTGCTCTGCGCGTGCGTATAACGTCCAGTTTCGTATCAGTGAAAACTTTCGTATTAGTTCCATTCGTATTGCCATTTCATATTAACTTAGAACCAAATTCTATTCGTATGAATGGAGACTTTCGTATATACGTTTAAAGTTCCATTCGTATTAACGTTTCGTATTAACGTTTCTTATTAACGTAAATCCGAATTCATATCCCATTTCGTATTAACTTAAAACCGAGTTCTATTGAACACATTTCGTATAGTCTCAGATGTTTCCATTCGTATTACTAATTCGTGTTAACTTAGGACCGAATCCTATTCGTACGAATGGAGACTTTCGTATATACGTTTAAAGATCCTTTCATAACACCATTAACATTTTCGTATTAACATAAAACCGAATTCACATCACCCTTTCGTATTAACACAAAAAGCGAATTGTATTGAACTCATAATTACACATTTCGTATACTCCTAGAAGTTTCGTGGCCCTGAGAACCAACTCGTATTTAGAATTCATCTTATCGTCATTCGTAAAAACGTGATTCCTGAACGTTTTAACTTGGCATACACACGCCATTTCATATGTTTAAAATGCGGTTTAAGCTGTTTTCTACAAATTACATGGCTTACGATTTCATAATTATATAATTTAATTTAACTTATTCTCCTTCTTTCACTGAAAATCTTTTAAAGACTTTACTTATGTAATGGGATTCTTCTCTTTGGTTTTTTTTTTCTCTCTTTTTTTTTTTTCTTCTCTTTCATATCATTAATATTCAATTGGATAAAACTCAATCAGATAAAACACACCATATGAAAATCTTGATTAATACCATTGGGTACCATGGTTCCTAATTTGTAGATCCAAAAACCTTCCCTCTGTGCTAATCTCTTCACGTGGTCTCCCCCTCTTACTCCCACAAAAATGTAAAATTCTGCCAGCTGAATTTGGGGCATTGATTACAGTGTAGGGGTACTGGATGTTTTATTGTTTTTGTTTATATTCCATAGACCTGTAGATATATAGATATCAGGCAGCTGGAGAAGGAAAGGGGATGCCATGGCGAATTTATAGCAGGAGTTTTTCCTGTAAGGGTTCATTGTTCTTGTAAGTGTCTACATTATGTGTTTTTTGTTTGTTACATTTCTCTGTCTCCTAAAAACAAGGTTGCTCGGCTGTTGTGTACAGCAAGGCGGGTTGGTTCTTGGGATGTGTGTATGACAAAACAATCGGTTTCCCACTTGTTGTGGCCTGAAACAACATTTGCATGTGTTATCGCTTGTCAAATGTTTGAAGACCCTATGAATCAGACCAATTCAGGAGCCAGCCTGGTTTGGTTTGAGGAGCCAGAGAAATTGGATTTCTGGAGAGTTCTACTTAAAAAAACAAATGGAACAAGCATTACGTTTTTTTTGACCAATGGCTTCCACGCCACTTGGATTTTTCAAGGCATTAATAGAACTAAAATGTTTTTATTTAATATAAAAAAAAACTTAAATTAATTTCAGTTAATGTCACCGCAGGCCTAGTGATTCCACATATATATTTTATTGGTTTCCGTGAGATTATTGCTTTTCTGCTTCACTGAGCAGCATATAAATTCCTTAGTACATATGAAAAAGCAGGAATTTGTGGAATTCAGGCACTGTACATTGACTGGATGGATATTCAGTGATTTGTTAAATACTCAGCAATTGCATCTGGGCGTCTGCTTGCTTGTCTGAAATGTAAGAATAAATAATGAAGTATAAGTAGATTTATTGTGCCGTTTGTGTGTGTGTGTGTGTGTGTGTGTGTGTGTGCGTGTGTATGTATTTGTATGTGTGTAGGAAATGGAGTCAAGACAACTTTTAAAATGCTAAACTTGGATTAGAGAGACAAGGGGAGGGGGGAGGACACAGACAGACAAGGGGGGGTGAGGGGGGAGACACAGACAAGGGGAGGGGGGGGAGAGAAAAGGGGAGGGGGGGATAGAGAGAGACAAGGGGAGGGGGGAGGACACAGAAAGACAATGGGGGGTGAGGGGGGAGACACAGACAAGGGGAGGGAGGGGGACAGAGAGAAAAGGGGAGGGGGGGATAGATAGAGACAAGGGGAAGGGGGAAGAGAGAAGTTTTGGGGGAGAGACAGCTGGGGGAGAGAGGCCGCATTGGCACATAAAAGGAAATAAAAACAAGAAATGCATTTGTATAATATCAATTTTTTATTAAATATTAAAGAGCAATTTACATATATACAAGTTCAACTTTTTTTCCTATAGGGTAGTCTTATAATCAGGCTTTTAGTTTTTTTCCTAAAGGAATGTACAAATTTGGGGGGGTCGTCTTATTATCAGGGTCGTCGTTTCATCGACCAAATACGGTATATGATTTTAATTATTTTTTTAAAAATAAATTCATTACTATATAGAAAATACAAATTCCATAACACCGTAAGCAATAGACCAGTATATATGTATATCAGCACTATTGGTGGGAATACATCCCGTCTAGAACTGTAAGACGAACCTTACACATTTTCCCGTATTGGCTGTACATGTATCTCTTCTGTAATGTATTGTTGTGGCGTAATAGAATGTGCATGTGCTACACTCTATTAGTGGGAGAGACTATATAAATATATATAATCGCTCTGAATAAATATCTCTGCTATATCAAAAGTGCTGTGTGATTCCCATCAAATTGTCTAGTGTTGTTTGTTGAAGTGGCCATTATATCTCCCAGTGTATGACTAGGACAGCAGCAGTATAAAGAAGGTTACTTCAGAGCAAGCCCTACCACTGTTGGTGGAACATCTTCCCTCACTGCCTTGTGCTGACTTCAGAGATCCAGACGGCCCCCACTAAACCACCAGGGATGGCACTATTGTCGTGGAAAGGTTATGTGTGGCAGGGGTGCAACCTGGAGCGGAAGGGGTTCGGAGTGCAAAACGTTTAGTGTGGCCTAGAGCAGCACGAAACCTAAATACCCCACTGATATTGCCTGTAGAATACATTTACAGCCAAGTTAGGAGAGCGAAATGCGTCGGGCTAAACTTGCATGTCATAGGATGCCTTCCCACCCAATGTGACTATATGCATATGAATTGTTAACAATTATTGAGTTTTTTTGTATTTGCTGTATTGTGTTGTTCATACATCTTTTTAAGATTGCTTTAATACTACGTTAAGTTACATGTTATTCTGTAACCCTGTCTTATTTGTATGTTCATAGCATACAAGACAATTTTGATGTATACCCTGCACAATAAAGCTATTTCTATGGCACCTCCACAATTATTTGTTCTTCTGTAAATCATTTTTTGAGTAGTTGGTAACTACTTGGGTGTTTATAGAGTTCAATTATTTTACCTTTCTTCCTATTTATTTATTTTCTTTTTTTTTTTTCATGGCACAGACCTATACCACCTCCTATGTCTGTGTAAACCTGTTTGTGCCTGCAACCTCTGTAACCCTGTCTGTGCCGCCGCAGAGATATCTCCCATCTCCCTGTTTACAAATCCAGGGACTGATGGTCCAAATGGCTGCAGACAATTATAGTTACACAAGCAGGTGGACAAGCAATGTGATGAACACCTCCCTGCCCTCAAGGGACGAAACAACACAATATCCCTGTGGTGCAATCACTGCAGTAAGGTATAAAATGGTATGTTTTGCTAGAGAGGAAAGGAAGTTGTTACAAATGCTTTCGTTGTGAAATACTAAAATTGTATAGAAGACAAATCTAATCCCAAAGCTTGTGCTACAACCTTTTCTTCAAATTTGCAATTTCAAAAGGGCATTCAACCCACTTACTTCAATTTCAGACTCGTGTAGGCGAAAGATTAAATGATCCAGATCCTTCAGTTTTTACGCATAACTCATTATTCAGCGATCTCCCTGACAAAGAGGCTGTTTGCTGCTTGCTCTGTTGACATTAGTGTTTGCTTTATGCCATCTTCTGGCCCTATTTAAGATGTTCCTGAATTGCTCACGGGCCTTCTTCCTTCCAGCATGCCACAAACGCCACACATGCCGAGCCACACCTGCAAGGAAAGGGATTTGTATCGATGCAAGTGATGCTAGTTCTCTATTCTGTTTAGTTGTTCCATTATTTCTTGTGGTCTCCATCTCGGCATCATGGTGTTAATCTAGGTCCGATGATGGCGGCCGATCTAGAGAAGGGCATCGGTACTCCAAACTCGCCACCTGCCAATTCCCACACTCCATAGGACTTCATACCTATCACAAAGTGTAAGGCTGGCAACATACAGTTTTTGTCAATCTCATAGCTCTTCCCTCTCTTTTTTTTTTAAATTTTTTGACATTTTTTATACTACAACAGGTTTATTCTCCAAAATTCAACTGTGAGTGAACTGCAGAAATCAGCTCAGTTGGAGAACTAAGCAAATTGGAGGGTTTTCCAACTCTGCTACTAAAGTGATACTATCATCCACAAACTTGTGGCTGACAAATTCATATACAACTGAGTATGTACAGTTAATCCACATATTTGCTGGTGAGGCACTGTCTCCTCATACAGCATTGATGCCATTTTTTTAAATTTATGTTTTATATATATTTCCAATCATTTTACCAAGATGGAGGACCCTGTGTCGTATTGCCCACCAAATGGTGACCTTCGCATCCCACTGGTGATGTCAATGTTTGTGATGGGAACGGAAGCTTGTGCTTTATCATTTTTGATCCCTGTGGCTTTATTATAAGTTTTTAATATCTTGTCTTGGCATAGAACATTATGTCTTCATAAAAGAGAAAGTCTACCTATCTCCTAACAAATGGCTAATGCAATGTATACACCTCTTATTATCATCTGTAACGTGATGCATTGTCCCTTGTACATGACCGGTAAACTCAAATGCCTGATTTTTCTCCCAGATACCTCTTCTCTCTGTCCCCCATTTTGACCACCTTCCTCTGCCCACTGTATCTCCTATGCATGTCATGGCTATCTTAGCATCTACTTTTAGACTATATAAGCTTTGGGTTTTTGAAGAGTCTGTTGATTAATAGTGTTGCTCTCCCAGTGACCCCTTCATGAGTCAGTATTCAGCACTTCTGTTATATTTACATTTGCTTTTCTAAATGAAGGTTTTCTTTGTATGATATAAATTTGGGACATATAGGATCCAATGTGTAGGCCTTTAAGATGCAAGTAGTGTGGCCACACTAAAAGCCTCCAGGTCGGCAGTTTGTTATTCTGCTCCATGCAGCCCTGACATATGTATTTTTCGTAAGCATCCTGAATAAAATGGTAAGCCTAGATGCAAGTATGCCTTTGAAGTGAAGTTTCCCATGTAGAAATACTGAAATAGTGACAGGGGGATTAAGAATGTATGCACTATATGGACACAATTATTGGGATATCTGACCATTACACCAACAGGGATTTTTATGGCATTGTATTCTAAATGCATAGACATTAATATATATCTGGTCTTCCCTTTGCAGCTATAACAGCTTCCTCTCTTCCGGGTATTTTTGTCCATTCATCCAGTAGAGCGTTTGTGCGGTCAGACACTGATGTTGGATGATAAGGCTTTTTCACTTTCAGTTCCAGTTCATCCCAGACGTGTTTGTTGGGGTTCAGGTGTGGGCCAGTCAAGATCTTCCACACCAAACTCATCTAACCATGTGTTTATGGACCTTGCTTTGTGCGCTGGGGCACAGTCATGATGGAATAGCAAAGGGCCTTCCCTAAACTCTTCCAACAAAGTTGGAAGCATAACATTGTCCAAAATGTCTCTTGGTATGCTGAAGCATTGATTTCCCTTCGCTGGAAGTAAGAGGCCTAGTGCAACCCCCAAATAACCCCCATACCATTATCCCTCCTCCTCCTCCACATTTTTGTACATAAGGGTCTTAAAACGATGGCTTATGTCTTTTTGAAGGATAGTTGAGAAAGCCCCTCCTAAATAGGCCCCCTTAAGTCGTCCCCCCCCATGCCTCCTAAATAGGTCTCTTGTTGCTATCAGTGCAATCATTTGTCAACCCTTGCCAAATTAGATTGTTTTAACAAAATAAAGGATCTTTCCATTTGTAGTGACCAGCCTCCTCAACTCCAATCACTCACAGCAAGTTAACCCTCAAGGCCCACCCAACAGTCCAGGATTCAGGGAGTACCCAGCTGTGTCTAAGGAGGTTTTTTTTTGTATGTTTTTTTGTAAACGCGTTGGACACAACTGGGTGATCTCTAAATCCTGGACTGTTAGGTGGGCCTTGAAGACTGGTTTTCTCTGGTTGTCCATCCTTACTTACCTTCCTTAGTGCTTTCCAAAGCATTGAAAACCTTTTGGTAGCTGTATGAATTCATTTAAGAGATGGGGAGCGTGGAGCTGCTGCCTACTGTAATGTGTGTATAAACATATAATTACACCCGTCTAGGTGCCATCAATGCTATTTATAATTTCGCACTGTGATGAGGAGGTTTAGTACACAGAGGTTTTTTTTTTTATGGTGCTCTTATTGTCAGTAAGTAAATGTAATATTAACCCAATCCGAATGATACATTTACGTTTCTTTTTATATTACTTTGTAGGAGAAACAGTACAACATTTTGCAATAATTGTGACACGTGTTTAAATACAGACCGGCACCTTATTGCAATTTAATTGTCTCTGGGCTAAAACACAAAATATTTTGTTTAGCTGGATTAGTAGCTGTTCAATGTGTAAAACATAAACAATTAGCAATTTCGTAAGCAAATATTCCGAGATGTTAAATATTATGTGCAACACACAGCATCAGATATCCCAGTGTGTTCTAATTGTATCCCTTTCAGGCTGCAGGTCTGAAAGCCCTTCTAATATCCTTGTAATATCCAATTAAAAACTGGGACATTTCCTATTCTTTTAGAGACCGGATCATAGAAGTGTTTATCATACTCTGCTAATAACACATGCACTGTAAGAACACACTGTACCCATCTCGCTGTCTCAATTATGATTAACTGTTTTGTGGCCTTGTAGTAAATGCAGACTTTTCTTGATGGCAAAGATTTTTTCCCATTCTTTTAGATAAATACATGTATATATGTGTGTATATATGTGTGTATTTATGTATGTATATAGTGTGTGTGTGTGTGTGTGTGTGTGTGTGTGTGTGTGTGTGTGTGTGTATATATATATATATGTATGTATGTATATATATAATGGGGGTTTGTGTGTGTGTGTGTGTGTGTGTGTGTGTGTGTATATATATGTGTATATATATATATATATATATATATATGTATGTATGTATATAATGGGTGTATGTATGTATGTGTGTGTTTTATAATCTAAATATATAAGTGATATATCATGTCAATAATGTGTGCGTGCTTATAAAATATATACATACGTTCACTATTTTTATTTTGGTTCCTTTTGTTTTTGATTTAAAATGCCATTTTCATATTCAAATAATGTGTGTATGGGTAACGTGTGTGTGTGTGTGTGTGTGTGTTTTATTTGATCATATTTATTTTATACATTTTATTCAAGGTTTCTTTGATCATAAAAAAAATAGTTTCAGACAAAAATATGGATCTGTCTTCTGGTTAGTTAAAATGTTTTTTGTTTTTTCCCCTGCAGCAAACTTGACTGGACATGCAGAAAAAGTGGGGATTGAGAACTTCGAACTCTTAAAGGTTCTTGGAACAGGAGGTAGGTTTATTTATGCTGTGCGTCAGCATGTGCTAACCTTCACACTGACTTTGCCTCCACTCTGAGGCAGAGCCGAGCGTAAAACCCATGTGTATCTGTAAACAAAAAGAAAACGTTAAATCAGTTTACAAGCCAGTGTATATATAAAGATACACGCCAGGTTCGCTGGGGAGAAGAGGGACAGGTTTTTTTTTTTTTAACTATTGCTTCCTGTGAGGTGTAATAAAAAAAAAAAAGTTGTGATTGCCCTTTAAACTAGCATTTGGGTTTCAGAAACTAGGACTAGGTGTGTTTGTGTTGCTACTTGGTAAGACTATTACACAATACTGAGAGTTGGCTGGGGCTTCCTGCTACAGTTATCAGCACGACCAGACTGCAGACAAATCAGTCCATCTAGCCCTGATGTTAGACTGTCAAGATGGGCAGAGATCACAGTATTCTTGTCTTAACATCTCTGTCTCTCTCCTGATTGTGTGTGGAGGAGGGGACAACGCATTCACACACACACACACATACACACACACATGCGTACACAAACACACGCACGCATACACACACACGCATATACACACACACACACACATATACACACACACACACGCATACACATACACACACACACACACACGCATATACACACACACACAAACATATACACACACACACACACGCATATACACACACACCCACGCATATACACACACACACACGCATATACACACACACACACGCACACACACACACACACATTTCCTTTCTCACAATCTGGCTTGTTGCAGAAGTTTTTAGTTTAGTAAAAAAAAAAAAAAACGCTTTTGCTCATGTTCAAGCCCCATATAAACATAACCAGGGGATTGAAACGTCCCCACCCCACTCCCACTTACTTAAGGAAAGCTGAAACTTGTGTTTTTATAAGGTGCCATAAAAGTACAGTTGCCATGCCATTACCGACAGACTTGAGTGGCGTCAAGACAATTTGTTACCAGCCTGCTTGAAAACTACATCAAATGATCCTATTATACATGCCACAAGGGCCATCTGCACCATAGTCCAAGAAATCTGTGATTGATGAAAATAAGGGTCTAGGGGAGGATTTTCTGTGTTGTTGTAATGGTTTACTGGGGAAGAAGAACTCTACCAATCCCATAATATTTCCCACAATGCACCTGTGTTTACATGGGATCAGCAGGGGGGGACTTTAATTAGGTGGTCAGAGACCCTGCTCTGATTGGCTGTGACAACCAGGAACGACTGTGTCTTGGATGTGAGACACTGCAGAGAGCAAACCCACGGGTATCTATTTATATACACACCAGGTTTACTCCAGACCAGCAGGACATGTTTTTTTTCCCCTTCAAGGAAGCAAGGGTTACAAACAGTTTAGTTATCCTTTAATAAAGATGTTCTCTTGGAAAAGGCAAGTGGTGAATTGTATCCAAAGTTGAAGTAGTGGCTGTACTAATCTGTGAGAAGTTTGGCTCGCAAGCTTGCACACAAGGGAACCGGCAACAAATTCTGACATCTTTTTAAAGAGAGCCTAAAGTCTAAAGTCCGTTTAACCTAGCCGAAGGTCCCTTCTGCCTGATAAAATAAACCCCTTAAGCAGTACTCAAATTGTGCAACATTACAAATAAATCGAACTTTAGTCTTTGCTAAAGTGGCAGGCAGAGCCAGCCAAGTGAAAAGGAGATGCTTATCTCCCCCATGATGGAGATCTGTTTGGTAGCTTTTTTTTTTTTTTTTTTAGATGTGCTCAGACACTTTTGTAATGTTTATATATCATGAGTATAATAAAATATGTAGGAATGGCTTGTAAATATTTTGTAACTGGGTAACGATGCTATTTATCTTGTACTACATGCAGCATATGGCAAAGTATTCCTTGTGCGAAAAATAAGTGGCCATGATACTGGGAAGCTTTACGCAATGAAAGTATTAAAGAAAGCCACCATCATTCAGAAAGCCAAGACTGCAGAGCACACAAGAACAGAGAGACAAGTGCTGGAGCATATAAGACAGTCTCCGTTCCTGGTCACACTTCACTACGCCTTCCAGACAGACACCAAACTTCATCTCATTCTTGGTAAGGATTGGCTTGATGATTCATTGCTTTTATTTCTATAGGAGACGTCTTTGTCTCTGAGCTTTGGTAAGGAGCTCCACGAGACAATGCTTTCTGAATTCAACAATTATCATCTTTTAGGGTAACCTAACCCCATGCCAGGTAACAATAGGGACTTTGGCAATGTTGGCTGGGTGACGTCCGTTCTAGAGGAAAGGGGAAGTGACCAGGAGCCAAGTGGTCTCAAAAGGTCCACAGGATACTCCGCACTCCTCCTTAGGACCCTAGATTGGTTACTTAAAGCCCAGGATTATTTAATAAAACCCATAAACTGTGTATAGTTATCTGCCAGTGTACTTTATTCCAGTGCACTCATGATCTCTGTGGGGTAAAGGAGTTAGTATTTTTTTTATTCACAGCAGTGCGTCGATGACCACATTAATGCATGCACAGAGTTACACGCCACTGATCTATTGATATGTGGTTATTTGAACAGAGGGAGGGGAAAACCTTTTTAACGCTTCAAGCCTGATTACCACATGTTTGTCAGTAATTGACCAATTTTTTTTTAGTGTCTTGGAGCCAGATGTATTTAGGATCCTGCCTTGTTTGTTTGTTTTTTTTGGTAAAATGAAGAGGCACATCCATTTTGAAATCTTAGGCACCAGCAAAATACACTTGGTAGCATTGATTTCTCGGGCTTCGGCCTGCTCTGCATGCTCCATAATAGAAAGGTGGTTACTCCCAGGGCTTGACAAATCCCAGAAGCAAGGGAGACATGGCTACTAAAATAGCTTCTCAAATAAGAAATGCAGGTGATCCCTCGCAAGTTGGATCCAGGGGTCTTGAGTCCCGCTGGCGAGCAGTGTAATATAAACCTGCTCACAAATACTCCTTTGGTGCTCAGGCAGGTCAGCTGACAAGACTTGCAGTAACTTGAAAACCAGCACTCCAGGGATAGGTTCAAAATAGAAAAGATCTTTATTTGTAAAAAAAAAAAAATAAAGTGACTTGCACAGGGCAAATGAGGAAAAACTTGACGCGTTTCGCGTCTACTGACTCTTATTCATCACCATCAACACACTTATGTTTAAGGGTCAGTAGACGCGAAACGCGTAAAAAGTGTTTCCTCGCTTGCCCTGTGCACGTCAATTTACTTTTTTTTTTTTTTTTTACAAATAAAGATCTTTTCTATTTTGAACATATCCCTGGAGTGCTGGTTTTCTTTTGTTTTTCTAAAATAGCTTCTGCTGTCTCCTTTTTCTTTACTGTCTTCCATAGTACTATATGGAAGTCCTATTTCCATGGCTCCTCCTGGTTTGGTCTGACTGGCTCCTGACGTCTGTAAATGTTTGATTCCCCGTTTATGCAGGAACGTGTATCTTGGCAGGTGCAAGAAGGATTACTAGTAGCTCATACTGCAGGCCAGATGTGCTGCTCTCTAACTAGTACTGGGGATTAGTACTTTAATACTATGTGTCTTTTATAGAAAGTATTCCTTCTTTGGTGAATTTGCATAATACACAAAGTGTCAGCGAGAAGGACAATCAAGCCGTTATGTGATAAGTAGACGGAGATACCTGATCATACGCGTTCACATAATCTCTTTATACACAGACTGAACAAAAGATTACACTAAGAGACTCACATTTAATGGGTGCAGTAATGTTTTGTTTATACAGCTCCCAAGTGTGCTTGAGTTAGCAGCGGGACCACCCTAAACAAGCGAGCACAGTAATGAGCTAAACAATCTGGCAAATAATTCATGTATGTTTAATTGAAAGACTGTATCAAGTTTAGGCATTTTGTAAATAGAAATTCTTTAATGAAAGAATACAAACAAAGTAACTTCCTGAGCCCTCTCTGCTTGTATAGCAGTATCACGAGGCAGACTTATTGGGTCAGATCTTCCTTCATCTGACCCAAGATTCTAAACAACATGTCCGCCCCCTGATAAAGCTATAGAGGCAGTGAGAGCTCAATATAATGTACTTTATTTGTATTCTTTCATTAAAGCATTTCTTTTTATAAAATACACTAAACTTGATGCAGTCTTTTAATTAAACTTACCTTAATTATTTGTATTTCTCTGGGAAATCATTGTTCATCTTCTACCAGATATTATTCTGGTGAGTAAAGAACTCAAATATCAAAGTGCTGGCGTAAGTCCGGGGTCTACAATGAGTGTGATGGGGCATGTCCTGGGGTTAAGTCGTGGGTCTGCAATGTGGGTGATGAGCCATGTCCTGGGGTGCCGAGGTAAGTACCGGGTGTGGAATGTCTGTGATAGGCCATGTCCTGGGGTGCTGGGGTAAGTCCGGGATCTCCAATGTGGGGGATGGAGCATGTCCTGGGTTGCTGGGGCAAGACCTGGGTCTGCAATATGGGTGGTGAGCCATGTTCTGGGGTAAGTCCGGGGTCTCCAATGTGAGTGATGGAACATGTCTTGTGTTGCTGTGGCAAGTCCTGGGTGTGCAATGTAGGTGATGAGCCATGTCCTAGTGTGCTGGAGTAAGTCCTGGGTCAGCAATGTGGGTGAGGGCCATGTCCTGGGATGCTGGGGTAAGTCCTGGGTCTGCAATGTGGGTAACGGAGCAAGTCCTGGGTGTGCAAAGTGGGTGATGGAGATTGTCCTGGGTGTGCAATATAGGTAATGGGCCATAGGTCATGTCCTGGGTGTGCAGTGTGGTTGATGGGGCATGTCCTGGGTGTGCAGTGTGGTTGATGGGGCATGTCCTGGGTGTGCAGTGTGGTTGATGGGGCATGTCCTGGGTGTGCAGTCTTCTGGAAAAGTGGTCATGTACTAAGCAAGCTAGGTGGAGAGGTGTCTGGAGGCAAAGCGTCAGCCTGTTGAGCGCTTTTAACATTTTGCAGTGACGTGTGTTTATAATCAAGGTTTCAATGTTCTCTCATGGCTTATCAAGTGACACTGTCCCTTTTCATTTCTTGCAGACTATATCAGCGGAGGGGAGCTCTTCACTCACCTATCCCAGCGAGAGAAATTCACAGAAGAGGAAGTGCAGATATACATTGGGGAAATTGTCCTCGCGCTTGATCACCTACACAAGGTGAAGGCTTTCTCCATCAGTGCAATTTAATTGCAATATTTTCTATCATTGTGTATACCTGTTTGTACACTGTAAGCCCTTGTGACAGGTCCCCTGTTGACCCAGTAGCTCTTAACTTGGATGTGTGTTGTGTTATTCATGCATGTTTTGTGGCAACAGTAACTAAGAGAGTTACTTTATTTTCCAGCTGGGGATAATCTATCGGGATATAAAACTTGAGAATATTCTGCTTGATTCCAATGGCCATGTGGTCTTAACAGACTTTGGACTCAGTAAGGAGTTTGTATCAGATGAGGTAAGGGGCTAATATATAAAGGCGATTTTGGAGAAAAGTTTTACAGTTTGAGTAATCCCCATGGAAACCATTGGAACGTTCCACAGAATGCCTCTTTAAAGGGACATTCCAACTTGTTTAACCCTTGCTTCCTTGAATCTTAATAGATACACGCGGGTTTACTATCTGCTGTGAGACCCAGCGGTTCCTGGTTGTCGCGTGCTGACAAACGCACACGCACAGCCAATCAGAGCGGTGGCTCGCATGGGATCCCATGCAAAAACAAGGGTCTCTCTCTGCGCTAGCCGAGAGAGCTAGTCGTCAAGCAGACGGCTGCCTGCTTCCTAGGGAAGCATGGCAGCTGTCGGTCAGAAGTATTCTGTTTAGAGTATTTATCCTAATACTAGGGACGGATATATCTTAAATAGAAGCACAAGTGAAAAAAAATAAAAAATGTTTTGTGTCCCTTTAAACTAAGTCCGCAGTGTCTCTGAACTATTCCACAAATGTCCTGTAATTTTCATTTGGCCTGTTCCACATCATTTTTTTTACTAGCACTATAATATCAAAATTAATAGTTTATACATTTGGGACGTCAATATTTCAGAAGGATTGATTGATTTTTTTTCTTTTTTTGCTTAAAATATTTTTTCTTCTGTCCGCAATGTTTTGTGTGTGTGTGTGTGTGTGTGTGTATCTGTGTGTGTGTGTGTGTGTGTATATCTGTTTTTTACATGCTAAAGATATGGCAAGCAATTGACATCTACTGACAAGAACTTTTCTTAAAAAAACGATGCATATAAAGGTTTTTATTTTGCGTTTTTAAGTGTCCTCCATGTCCGCATCGAGATCCCACTCTGCCGCCCATGTGGGTCCTGATGCGTTGTCATGGAAGCGACGCGACCAGCGCCTGACGTCATGGCACTTCTGTTTTTCCTATTTCTGGAAGTAGTGCCATTTTAAATTCCATTACCCGCTGCAGTAAGTGTGCTCGATGCCGATTTCAGGCTGAAGAAGTAACGAAACGCGTCCCTTTTTTTTGGCGTCCTGTTTGTTTGCATACCTGGCCAGGTCCCATGCCATTGTCACTGCACACTGCAGCTGAAAACAAGGTGATTGTTTTACTTGTTTTAGCAGTTTCTCTGTATATCGGTTTGTACGTTTGTTTCTCCTGAGGGGAGATTTTTCTGCTTCTCTAGAGCAATGATTCTCAAACCTGTCCTCAGGACCCCCAACGGTCCAGGATTTAGGGATGACCCAGTTGTATTTAAATAAGAATGTGTAGAACACCTACACCCCTAGTGTGTGAGTAATAAGTGAAATCCTTCACTGTGGGGTGTGTGACACGCCATGTGTCCACTAGTAAAGAGTGGAGGGCCTTTCTTACCCGCCTCTAGATTTTTACGCTGATTTTTAGGCATTCTCGTGGAATTTCATCAGATATACATACAGACCTATCTATTTCCATGCAGGATAATTACTAGCCATTTCTTGTAAACGGACTGCTCCTCCCGCCATCATTCAAAACCAACACATTTTTCATGTCGTGCGAAGGTTCAGTCCTAACATTCTCAAATCTGGATTTTTCTTTAAAATTGTATTGAGCTGCGTTGGTGTTTTTTTTTTTTTTTGCTTTTCTTTTTATGTGTTATGCATTTTTTTTTTTTTTACTAGGTTAAAACTAAGTTGCTGTTTAATTGTCGAATAGTTTAATAATGTTTAACGATTTTGTCACAAAAAAATAAGACAATCCTCAGCTAATTTCCTATCAAATAAAAACACAGACTGTTTGTTTGTTTTGTTTGTTTATCTTTTAGCGTGAAAGAACATTTTCCTTCTGTGGCACTATAGAATACATGGCACCAGAGATAGTGGAAGGAGGAGAATTTGGACATGACAAGGTAGCACATTAAACTGAGTTCTACTGAGTAATAGAAGGATTTTGTTTGAGAAAGAGATGTATATTCTGGGCTAGTATCCATTTCTTAATGGAAGTATCTTACTAGCTATGTGTTTAATAATGCCTCTGCTCCCTAGTGAATTTTAAGGTGTTGATGGAAAAACAAACTTGCATACTCCCTTATCAGCCTCTCTCTGGTTGGCGCCTACAAGATTTTTAAGCAGGGAGAAGAGAAATGTTGGCGCTCAGTTCAAATGGAAAACATAAATTATATATTATCCTTACTAAACAAGTGTGAGTGCATTGCACGTGCAGTTTAATTGACTGCACAATGTATAGAAAAATCAAAAACTGACTTCACTTGTCATCCTAATAAAGTTGGCAACAAGTATACAATCATCATAGAGGTTTGGGTTATACGAGGTGTGTGTGTGTGTGTGTGTGTGTGTGTGTGTGTGTATATATATATATATATATATATATATATATATATATATATAAAGTATACTAAGCCTTATAGACGAAATGCATCAGGCAACTTCCTTGGATTGATATTACAATCAATGTGTGTGTGTGTGTATGTATGTATGTATGTATATATATATATATATATATATATATATATATATAATATATATATATATATATATTAATTACACAGTATAATAAAGCTCATAGGATAAATCATGACGCGGTCTCAATACGGTGAGACCTAACCTCGTCTACGATCCATTCAGCATACAATGAAGTTGTACCAGAAACTTTTTAATGTGTTTAGAGGAGGTCCAATTGCATCCAATACCAGATTGGTAGAGCAATGGGGAACAAGGGATTATTGGCGGGTACTGCAGTTGTGTCTGTTTTTAATTCTAGTGTTTATATACATTGAATAATGAATCCATGGCGTTGTTTCAGGCTGTGGACTGGTGGAGTTTAGGTGTTTTGACATACGAGTTGCTGACTGGAGCATCCCCGTTTACTGTAGACGGGGAGAAGAATTCCCATGCTGAAATTTCAAGGTAAGCCCCTCTTTAGCTTACAAAGTCTTCCAAATGAGAATTGTAAGGCGCGAGACCTCCTCAGCTTTTATTTAATGTTTTTTTTTCCACTCGTAATTTTTTTGTCCATTCTTTGTTGTATATTTGCAAATTTTTTTTATTTATTATTATTATTATTATTATTATTATTGCTCTATCCGCTCATAGCTTTTAGTTTTGTGTGTGCACAGGAGAATATTAAAAAGTGAACCTCCGTACCCCACGGAATTGAGTGAAGAGGTGAAAGAGCTAATGCAGCGTCTTTTACAGAAAGACCCCGAGAAGCGTTTGGGCAGTGGGCCGGAGGGCTCTGAGGAAATTAAAAAACACCATTTTTTCAAGGTGAGAAAAAATGTTTCCTGCTGGGGGTGTAATGGATCTTGTGCTGTAATGGATCTTGTGCTGTAATGGTCAAGCAGAGCAATGTTCTCAGCAAGGATGGAGTTGGCATTGCTGGGACTTGCTGATACTTCTGGGAACATCTAATCTTGAAGCACTTTTGTTAGTTTCTATCTGCTGAGAATAGCATGTGATCTGGTAGAATGTGAAATCCCGTTCTCGGTAATGAAAATATTACAGCAAAATCCTCAAAAATGCTTACAGATGATACGTCTGAAATCAGTTCATTTTTTGTAATGTCTTTAGTCGGGGAGGTTCTAATACATATGTTCTGGAATTTCCTTTTTCTTTTTTTTTTTGTTGTGTTTGGATTCTAACACCCAGGGCCATTAGGATGTCAGCAGAAATGACGACATATGTAACCACTTTTATTTGTGCAATTCTTGCGATTTAACTTTAGCAGTACCTTTTGCTGAGAAACCAGCAGGCTAACCAGAATATGGCTTTGATTTCATATGCTCGTCTCTAAAAGCCAGAACAGACATGGAATATTTACAAGAAGTACACAGGATATTCACCAGCACAACAACTGTATTTGTTGGGCTACCACTTTATTATAAATAAATCAATTGATTTTTTTGTTGATTTTTTTTAGAAAAACAATATATGCCTTTGTTTAAGAGGTCAAGAGCCAGGAATTCTTTGCCATTCCAAATTTTAAAGCTTTAGAAAACTGAAAACTTACTCTTGGACTACAACTCCTGAAGATACACTGGGGATCAAAGAGTTGTAGACTGTGTGCATTCGATGACCTGGTTCTGGTTTAGCGCAATTGGAACACACGTCTGGGTTGGAACCTGTTTAATGTGCTGTAGTGCCTGTCGAGATAGTGAATGTGTTGGGTGTTTGGATTGCATTACATTCCTGCCTTTTTAGTGTATGTCAAAGGCAAGTTCAGGCAGGGAATAATACTTAAACTACACAGTGCAAAATTGCCAATAGTTATATAGATTAGATCAGGGCTTGACAAATTAAATGTAATTTAGATTTAGGAGCAGAAAACAAATTTAGGAGCCAGACAATGGAACATCACAAAAGCATACACGCACAATCACGCACAGAGACAGTCGCATGCACACACCTCACATACAGAGTCACATACATATACACCTCACATACACAGCCAGTTGCATATACACACACAACATACACAGCCACTTACATATACACACACACACACACACAACACATGCACAGCCACTTACATATACACACACACAACACATGCACAGCCACTTACATATACACACACACACAACACATGCACAGCCACTTACATACATACACAGGAATTTACATACACACCAGTCAGCAGTTTTTAAAAAATTATTTCTTTTAAGAAACAATTTCTTAATGTGTACCCCCCTAATGTGTACCCCCCTCCCTGCTGCTTTACCTCCTTGCAGGGGACGGGGGCATTTCTGCTGTAGCCACCAGCTCTTTCATCTTCTGTCTGAGTGCTGGGTGTCACGTGAAATCCTAGTACTCAAACACTAAAGCACGTTGCTCTAGAGGGGGTGAAATGTACAGTCCGCACAGACATTCCCCTTCGCGCAACTCACTTTAATGTTTGAGTGAGACTGAAGATGAATGAAAATGCGCTGGAAGAAAAACGTATGGCAAGAGGGCATGAGGCTGACAATACCTGGGTGCCAGGTCTATTTTCCTTGTCGCCATGGCGACCTGGCGCCCGGGGTTTGTCGAGCCCTGGATTAGATTAATTGCTCCCTGCGCATTTTGCATGCGTTCGCTCCATCAGTGGCTGACATGAAACCTCAGTCTTTGCATTGGGTTGGCGCAGTTAAATGCACAGCTATAGTTTTCGAATTGTATGTCATTATAAAATGGAATCTGCAAACTTTAATATTATAAAATGTCATTTCTACTATTAACCTATAATTTGTTATCAATCTGTGTATTAGATCACATTTTACTCTCTGTAAAGTGACTCTAGGTTGTTTTGCTTGACCAGTGAACTCTAACTGATCAAGCAAATACCCAGTGCTGTACTTACTAACATGTATTTACTAGTTATTGGTCTTGATTTTTGCGGTTTTCGATTTATAGGATATTAATTGGGAGGATTTGTCCGCAAAAAAGGTTCTGGCCCCGTTCAGACCAATAATTAAGGATGAGTTGGATGTTGGGAATTTTGCAGAGGAGTTTACAGAGCTGGATCCTACATACTCCCCGGCGGCTTTGCCAATGAACGCTGACTGGATGTTTCAGGTAAATGGTAGGAGGGGGGGACTGTAAGGGGCTGGATCATCTAAACATTGTTTTTACTGTGAATGTATAAAATAAAATAAAAAAAGATTGAAAATGATCTGTACGTTGTGTTGGCAAAATTTCAACACAAGTCTCCTGCTTATGACATAATATAGGCATTTGCTTGGAATTTTACTAACACAATGTATAGATAATTTTCCCAGTAAAACAATGTTTAGGAGATACAGTCCCTTTATGGCTCCTTGGGGTGGCAAATTGGGCCCACACGGCTTGAAATGTAATTTTCGGTGAAAAACTGATCCAAACAAATTTTCCGTTTGTCTTTATACGGAGTGTATAATCTCTGCATTTGGCTGGATGTCTTTCTCCTGCTTGCTGTTCGAACATTTATTTCAAATTCACATATGAGATATAATTTCTTACTAGCATCATGATTTTTGATTCCAAACTGAATTGACACGCAGCTTGTTAAAAATACATTTAAAAGAACAGGCCTGCGTTTTAATGATCTCTCCTGGACGACTTTATTCTAGATATTGGGTTAGCTCCCCTTATGTCCAGCTGAACTCTCATATCCACATCTCTGGGCTGACTGACGATCACAATCATTGTAAATCTTTAGCTACAGTAAAGCTGCTTGTGATGTTATGGTTGCTAAATTGACACTGTGCAATCCTTACATGAACATGCTTTGTGCGTGTCAATATGAGTGGTCTTGTGCTGTAATATGGAACTTCTTGAATGTTTTTTTTATTTTCTTATAATCTCATATAAACCTTTTTGTTTTCTGTTGCAGGGATATTCGTTTGTTGCCCCTTCAATTTTGTTTAAACGCAATGCTGCCATAGCCGACCCTCTGGAGTATCATCCCAGCGTGGATCGTCCTGGTGCTACAAGCATTGCGAGGAGTGCTATGATGAAGGTTATATCTCATTTATTATAAACCTACACAATACTTGAATGTGACAACAGATTAGATTCACTCATTGGCGAGCTATATAGAAGTGGTGAATGCACGAATAGTGCCAAATTAGTGGTGTGATCATCACACGTGTAAGTAAGGTAACGAGAACTCCTGACAAAAGGAGTGAGTGTGAGTTAGTACTCTGTGCACCTACACGGCTGTCGTGGGTTGCACTGGTGCATTTATTTTAAAAAAGAATGTACAAAAGTGAGAGACACACTACAGAATTTATTGGCAATAGCAGTTGCTGCCAAGTTTCTGGATTTTTATATATATATATATATATATATTTTTTTTTTTTTAAAGTGTGACATCAATTTTCTAAATAAGATCCCGATTGCACCTTAAAAAAAGAAAGAAATCTATTTCTGATCGCTTGCTCCGGGTTGCAGGTTGAGTATCCCTTATCCAAAATGCTTGGGACCAGAAGTATTTTAGATTGGGTCAATGGATGATTTTCACCGATAAGAAATATTAAAGCCTCTCTTGAAAGACTGGACATTGCAGATAAATCACTTTTACTGTGATGTGAGGAATTGTTGAGAACCTGCCGTTGGCGTGCGGGGTCTGCACACGTGTCATGTCTGCACACGTGTCATGTCTGCACACGTGTCATTGGATTATCCTTGGTCGGTGTGGGGGAATCTGAGCATGCGGGCAAAGGCTATATCACAGCTTAAAGGGGCTGGGCACTGCATAAACTGTTGTGCTCTTGCATTCTGACAAGGATAGGTCAAGGGTTTTTGATATACAGCTTTTATAAATTAGATCCTGATTGCACTTTGTTATTAAAAAAAAAAAATAAAAAAAAATCCCACCCTGACACTTTGGGGGTTACTTAAAAATAAATCTACCACCGATCAGTTTGTATTATTTATTCAAATAAGACTGATGCACTTCCCAAATGTGTCAAGATGTAATTCAGCTTGTATCTATATGCCAGTGACATACACCTTGAACCCATAAATCAGTCTGAGCACTGGGGGAGTCCATTCTTCTACAAGCCCCAGCGAGTAGCAGCAAACACATTACCGTAGTGAGTATGGTTGTTCACTGCAGTATATGGACCAGAAAGAAAATCAGGTATAGCCACTTTACTTTCTAGTAATAATATACCGTATTTACACAAATCTAAAGCATACTTCAAATTTTGACACCTTAAAGCCAAAAAAATTTTTGCCGGTGAATGTGATGCGTATTTGTACAAGAAGTGTTTTTTTTTTATATAACAATTAGTTTATGCTACCAATTTACAGAAAGGGTTAAAAAAATAAGGAACAAAAAACAACAACAACTAGTCAGGCCTTGTTTGGCACTAGTGATGTTGGCAAGAGCTTTCCTAATGTTTCCTTGTCCCTTAAGGGGTTAAGAACCCCTCAACTCCCGTCAACTTTATTTACTGCATGACTGTATGCAGACACCCCCCCCCCCCCCCCCTCCCGATCTGTTTATGAAATAAGCATTCCAGTGTGTGTATTTGGTCGACTTCCCTGGTAAGTGCTTACTCTGAACTGCATGCCATACATTTCCTGGCAGGACTCCCCGTTTTATCAGCATTATGACCTGGATCTCAAAGAAAAACCTCTGGGGGAAGGCAGTTTCTCCATCTGTCGAAAATGCTCGCACAAAAAAACCAAGCAGGAGTTTGCAGTGAAAATAATCAGCAAACGGTATGTTATTCTTAATTAAGAAAAAAGTGACAAGCGCTAAGTGAAAAAATAGAATCAATCGATGGAGTGCAGCAAACGCTCTACAGAGCACATAAAAATCAAAAATAAAAAAGTGTAGTAAAGTGTTGTTCAGTTCTTGCCTTGTGCCTGGTCTATCATTCCGGTAGAGTTTCCCATCTCTTTTTGTTTTTATTTCTGATTTTTAGTTCAGTCATTATTGGGCTATGTGCACAGTGAGAAGTCTTAAAGGGCAAACCCTTCAATAAGCCACTTTTAGATTTAAACTATTGACTGGTCAGACTTTGGGAGGGGTGTTTGTGCCTTAAAAATGAACTTTTACTAAAATTGTTTAAACTCTTTTGGCAGCTTAAAGATGCACATGGTCTTCATTAAAAGTTAATTTCTAAGGTACAAATACCTCTCCCACTACCAATATCTGACTAGGTTGTCATTACCTACTTTGTGTGTTAGCTGTACCTTACACATAGACACATAGAATGTGTCGGCAGGTAAGAACCATTCGGCCCATCTAGTCTGCCCAATATTCTATATACTTTTATAAGTCCCTGGCCCTATTATATCTCGGATAGCCTTGTGCCTATAAGTCATGTTAAACAAACTCACTGTCCTTTGTATGAAATATGGAGCAAGGTAATGCAGTGGATGTAATATGCTTAGCTTTCATGAAGGCTTTTGATACTGTGCCTCACTGTGGGGTCTATTTACTAAAATCCAAGATTGGAGGTTGAGATTAGTACTAATCTCGAAACACATTCGTCCCTCCCTCATCCCAACCTTGCAGAATGGTATTCCCTAATCAGTTTGCAAAGACTGAGATGAGATGAGGCCTGCCGAAAGGAATGGGTGCAAGATGAAACTCTCTCCCATTCATTTCTAGGTTGGAAGGAAAAGTAATGGTTTTTAGGTTCTTTAAAATTACGTTTTTTTTTAGGTTCGAGTTGGACTGGGCCTGAAAAAATCCTTCCCACATGAAAAACAAAAATAGTAAAAACCAGGTATAAACCAGGTCCAGGGGCTCTCAAAATAACCCCTGAGTGTCTTTCCGGTTAGGGTGGATAGTTTGTGGAATAGACTGCCATCTGAAGTTGTTTTTGCTGGTTTCAGGCAATATATTAAAAAAAAAAAAAAAAAAACAGTTGGATGGTTTTCCGTGGAATCCATACAGAGCTTTCACGAGTAAAAAAAAAATTAGGTGCTGTTGATCCAGGTGTGTCTGACTGACTGCCCTGGAGCGGAGGAGGATTTACCCCCTATTGTGCTGACATTAAGTGTCTTAGTGGGGTGTTTTTTTTTTTTTGTTTTTTTTTTTTTGGATCAACGAAAATGGGTGTGTGGAAAATGTGAACTTGATGGCTATATGTGTTTCTTCAACCTACTTACAACGAACCAATACCCAGTTACATAGGTAAAACCTCACCAATAATTCTAAGAACATTCTTAGTTCTGTTGCTCATTTCTAGTGGTTTACAGAAGGTTTTGTTGTTGCTTGCACAATCTCCAAGATTAAATTGGCAAGACAGACACAAATCAGTTGCTCGTCTAACAGGCCCATAAATGCAATCTGATATATGTAATGACTTTTTGCCAATGTGATGGTACTGTACAAGGGGTTTTTGGCTGCCTGTACTGGCTTCAAGGAACTTGCAACTCTTGGAATGTGAAGAAATGTTTAGCTGGAAGATTTGCAGCTGTCCGTAGCTTACAAACTTCTTTTCCTGTTTATGTAGAATGGAGAGCAACACGCAGAAAGAAATCGCAGCATTAAAACTGTGCGAAGGACACCCCAATATAGTGAAACTGTATGATGTTTACCATGACCAGGTAACTAACTACTAATCTTTCTTCAGAGAGACTGTTACCTAAATGTGTTTTTTTTTTTGTTTGTTTTTTTTATATGGTGAAGGTAAACCACAAATATCAGATATTATTGAATGGCAATGCACAGCTTAGAAGGACAGTCTAGTTCCCAGTCTAGTTTTTTTTCCAGTGTGATTTGATGCAGGCATTGTGCATCAATCGCATTTTTAATATTTGACTCAACCCCTCCCACAGTGATTACTGCAGCACTGATTATACAGACACAGCATATAAAATGTTGTTACATTTAGTGACCTGTGCTGCTGGAATAGAATACATTTTATAGACTGTAATAGACTTGTACAAAGTAGCATCTCTTAACAGTGCAACACATTATCTGATGACATCACTAGAGAGACAGGTTATTCCAATCATTTGAATTAAATGATTCTCAAAAAAATAAAGAATGACATTTACTCAGGTAGTGTGGGCAGTCCTGGCTTCTTGCAAACTGCTGTAATTTCACAATTTCAAATGGATTTTCAATGTGTCTGTGATGTCTTCCATTTGTTGCATCACCAGGACACATTAAACATGATTTTTCTATTAATTTATGAAATTGCTTGCAATTCTGATAACACAAGGTATAGCTCTTTTTTTTTTAAATCCTCTATAGCTAAACTAGCTATAAAACAATAGAGCTAGGATACATCTTTGCCACTTCAGCCGCTCCGGAGCACTGATTCGATGATGCATATCCAGTCTAAAGAGCCAATAATGCTGATCTAGCACACACCCTGGCTGCACATCATGGGGGTCATTTTCCACACTATCCGGTGTACTAGAGTCCATTACCTGAAATCCAGTGCGGTTTGTTTATTGCTATAGTTATTCATGAAGGCCCATTGTGTCTCCCGGGGTCTCTGCAGTGTTGTTTTAACAGGAACAGTGAGCTTGTGACCGTTTGCCGTTGACAAAGTTTTGTCTTCCTGGGACGATTTGTGCGTTGGTTACTGCAATGTCGTGTCTGGATTCCTTGCTTTGCAGCTTCACACGTTCATGGTCCTTGAACTGCTGAAAGGCGGAGAGCTGTTTGAACGGATAAAGAAGAAGAAGCTCTTTAGCGAGACTGAAGCCAGTTACATAATGCGCCGGCTGGTATCCGCCGTCAGTCATATGCATGATGTTGGTGTTGTTCACAGGGATCTAAAGCCAGAGGTATTTTTTAAATGCATCTTTTTCCCTGTGTATTAAAGGACAATTAAACTTTTTTTTTTCAATAATTAACTTAAATAAACTTATAAAAAATGTTTTTTTTGGGGGGGGGGGGGGGTGAGGCTTGCTTTAAACTTTTATTTGATTTATAAAGTCCCCAGCCCCGCCTACTTTCATTTCTGACCCCGTGGCTCAGTTGTGTCACTGTCACAAATGAACTGAACCAAGGGGCCGAATGTGGCAGCCAAATTGCTTTTTTGACACAGCCTGCGTCGGGAATGCAATTCTGTATGATGGGTTAAAAGCATGATGGTTAGACGTTAGGATAACCGTGCTGGATGATTTTGTATACGTACATATATGTAATATATAAATTGTGTAGACATAGCAACATAGTAATTTAGGTTGAAAAAAAGACTTGCATCCATCAAGTTCAACCCGTCTACCCTTGATTCCTGTTTTTGATCCAAAAGAAGGCAAAAACCCCTAAGTAAGCTACTTTAAATGTCTTTCTCGACTCCAAAAGGCAATCAGATTTCTCCTCGGATCAAGAAGCTCTATTATTAATGCTTATTCTGTTATTCATAGCCCTGGAATCCTTTTTTGAAGGCATCTATTGTATTTGCTAGCACCACCTCTCTTGGCAGGGAATTCCGTATCTTTTGTTGTCTTTACCCTCAAGTTCCGTAATATTCTTTTTAAGGACTGGTCCGCAGAATTGTACTGCATATTGAAGGCTTACCATCTAAAATACTTTTTTTTTTTTTTTTTGTAGAATCTCATTTTCACAGATGAAAGTGACAACTCTGAAATAAATATCATAGATTTTGGGTTTGCTCGATTAAAGCCACCAGATAACCAGCCGCTTAAAACTCCATGCTTCACCCTGCATTACGCTGCTCCAGAGCGGTTAAATGACACTGGCTATGATGAATCCTGCGACCTATGGAGCTTGGGAGTCATTTTGGTAAGTTGACCGTTTAAACATAATATGTCTTACGAATCAATATTTAAAGAAGTTAATGGTTTTAGTGCAAAGTTGCAAAATTTAGACCAGAAAAGCAGTGTTGCATAATTAACATAGTAATTTAGGTTGAAAAAAGACACAAGTCCATCAACCCTTCTACCTATCATTACAGTTTTTGATCCAAAAGAAGGCAAAAACCCCTAAGGAAGCTATTTCAAATTTTGCCTCCTGGGGGAAAAAATTCCTTCTTGACTCCAAAAGGGCAATCAGATTTCTCCTTGGATCAATAAGCTCTATTATTAATGCTTATTCTATTATTAATAGGCCTGTATGTTCTGCTTTTCTAAAAAAACAGCCAAACCATTTTTAAATGCATCTATTGTGGTTGATAGCACCACCTTTCTTTGCAGTGAGTTCCATAACTTTATTGTCCTTACAGTAAAGAATCCCTTCCTTTGCTGTCTATGAAATCTTTGCTCTTCCAGTCTCAGGGGGATGACCTTGTTCTTTGTACCTTTCTGTTAATGAACAGGTCACTGGAGAGCTCTTTATATTGGCCCTGCACAAATTTATATAATGTTATCATATCCCCTCTGAGACGCCTTTTTTCTAACGTATATAAATTAAATTTTTTAAGTCTCTCTTCATAGCTAAGATCCTCCAATCCCCTTATTAATTTTGTAGCTCTCCTTTGCACTTTTTCTAGTTCCTTAATATCCTTTTTAAGGACTGGTGCCCAGAACTGTACTTCATATTAATTAAGGCCAAAAAATCTGCACCGCATGTGAAGAGCACTGATTGAATGGGCAGGATGTGTTCCATAGGGGGGGGGTCAACTTATTCTTGATGTGATGACACTATGTTTTACATGCATTTTGCACTTTATTACCCATTGTGTATTGTGGTGATCATCTGTATCATAAAGAGTGTGTTGTACTGGGGGGGGGGGATCGTTCTGTAAAACGCGCCGGGTACTCACGGCATCTTCCTTTTCCTGGCAGTACACTATGCTATCTGGACAGGTGCCTTTCCAGTGTCATGAGAAGACTATAATGTACGCCAGTGCCGATGAAATAATGCAGAAAATTAAGCAGGGGGACTTCTCCTTTGAAGGCGAAGCCTGGAAAAATGTGTCGCGAGAGGCCAAAGATCTAATCCAAGGTATAAACCTGTCCAAACTAGACCCGCGAGTTATATTACTCATGACATGCAGTAAACCCCCACTGCGCAGAGGCTAATCTCCTTCCCTGTTGTTTGCATAATAGGTAAGAAATATGGGTAGTCTCTATATGAAACGCAGATCACTGAAGGGGCTTGGCGGTGAGGCAAATCATGATCTGCTTTGGGGGTTGACTAATGTTTCGGGACCAATTAACCTGAATTGATAGCGGCCTTCTTTCTGCTCAGGGCTGCTCACTGTGGATCCAAATAAAAGAATAAAGATGTCCAGCTTGAGATACAACGAATGGCTGCAGGATGGCAGTCAGCTTTCTTCCAACCCCCTGATGACACCGGATGTCCTGGGTTCAGCAGGGGCCACTGTACATACTCATGTGAAAGCCACATTCCATGTAAGAATGTAACTTTATTTATAAATAAATTATATATAATTTTTTTTTTTTTACAATCACTTTAATTTTTGTAACTTTCACAGTTCACTCCTTAGGTGCTTTGCACACAAAGGTGCTGTCTTAGCTGTAAGTTGGCTCTTGACATGTCTAATTTTGATGGTACATTCTCACATTGATTCACACCACATGTTTCTTTTTTAGCACTTTACTTGAAGTTGATGGTTGGTTTTGGATTCAGTGTGGTTTTGTTCTATGCATAAATAACACTGTACTCGCTGACATAACCACGTATGGGACTTGTATTGAGAAAAGTCAAAGGACAACTAAACCTTTTATTTTTCCCTGGTTCCTCTAACACAGAAGCACCAGTGAAAAAGTAGTAAACGGACATGTCCGTTGGAAGCAGGCAGCCTGGTCTTGTTGGTGACAGACTCTCTCTGCTGGTGCAGAGGGAGACCCTCGTTTGTACATGGGATCAGCAGGGGGACCTCCACTGCTGTGTGACAGGTGTGAGACACAGCAGAGAGTAAATCCGCGTGTAGCTATTAAGATACAAGTTGGGTTTACTTAGAATAAACGGGACATGTATTTTAACCCTTGCTTCCCACCATGGTTAAAAAATTATTTTTTCAAGTACTTAATTGCCCTTTGAGTAAGTTAGGAGCAGATAGAACACAACTCAAGAAAATGATCCTTTACGTAGCAACTTGTGTGTTTATTAATATAATGCAGATACAAGGTAGGCTCACACAGTCAAACATCAGGTAAATATGGTATTAAAAGAGGAATGGGGACAAAAGACATTTCTCATCAGCTGTCTCTCTCCCTTTCCTCTCCCCCAGCTGTCTCTCTCCCTTTCCTCTCCCCCAGCTGTCTCTCTCCCTTTCCTCTCCCCCAGCTGTCTCTCTCCCTTTCCTCTCCCCCAGCTGTCTCTCTCCCTTTCCTCTCCCCCAGCTGTCTCTCTCCCTTTCCTGACGCTTCCTTTCCTCTACCCAGCTGTCTCTCTCTCCCTTTCCTGACGCTTCCTTTCCTCTACCCAGCTGTCTCTCTTCTCTTTCCCCTTTTCATCTCCCCTTTTCTCCCTCCAGCTGTTTCTCTCTCGGCCTGTTATTGCCCTACTACCCCAGCTCCCTCCCGCTGTTTCTCACTCCTCTTCCTTCCTTCCTTCCACCCTCCCTCCCTATACAAACACTTTGGCTCAGAGCTCCCACATGTTCCTCATGCACAGTGATGCCTGGGAGCATCATATTCTGACACTATGAGAAATTCAGTGGCTCAAATCTTCCAGGTGTGCTGGATGGGGAAGGACGGCACTGAGTCAGTGTATCTTTCATTTCTTTGCACCTTGTGTGCAACCACCTTTTTTTATTTGATTGCTGCCTTGACATCCTGAAGTCAGCAAACAAGGGGATCAGCGTAAGGATCATCCATCGCCGTGACTGATAGAAAGCAAGGCAGCATTGCTGAAATGATCTGTGTGTTGGTTGGTTATTCATCGTATGAAACATTTTGATTTTCAAGAAATGTTTTGTGCTGTTGAAAATTCCAGCACACTTTTCTTGTATCACGTGGCTATGAATTACTAATAAGTGAGGTTTGAAAACTCCGAAAACAGAACTAATCGCGCTAATGTTCCAGTGCGATGGTTGGTTATAAAAGCACGGTCCTGAATGCTATCTGTCTCCACAGGCTTTTAATAAGTGCAAGCGGGAGGGATTTCTTCTGCAGAATGTGGACAAAGCACCTTTGGCAAAGCGCAGGAAGATGAAGAAGAGCAGCACAAGCACAGAGACCCGTAGCAGCTCGAGCGAAAGCTCCCACTCCTCTTCTTCCCACTCGCATGGTAAAACATCGCCCACCAAAGTATTACATCCAGCTAACCCCACAGAGAGCAATAACCCAGACACCATCTTCCAGTTCACCGACTAGACCAAGCCAGCCGGCGGACTTACATCGCTAACCAAGCTATAACCGTTCTCTAGCATAACCAGATTATCATGCTAGCCTGTGCTATGGGTTCACTAGCAATTTGTTATCCGTGTAGACCCTTGCACTTTCATACTTCGGTGCTACAGGGGTTTGGCAACCATTAAATACAGGCAGCCAATAGGCACTAAGCAGCCGTGGCCTACCGTTCCCACACTCGGCTGGCGGAGAGTCATGGGAGTTGTAGTCCATTGCGACTTTTACCTATTAACCATGTTTCCAGGGATTTAACCCCTTCCCTTTTTTTCTCTTCGCCTCTCTGGCAGGGGCACACCTAACTCCTCCATCCGTAAGGGCTGTTGAGAACAATTGCACGTCTTGCCTTGTTGAACCCCTTTTTTTTCCAGTGTGGAGGTTGATCCGCCCCCCCTCTGAGTTTTCATGTACACGCAGAGTGTCAGGTGTACAGTTACAGTTTTTATTCTGAGAACATGCTGCAGTGTTAACTACTGTACAAAACGGCAAACGGCTAATGGTCTAACTTATTGCTGTTCGGTTTGGTCACTTGTGGCACAACGTTGTCCTGAATTTCATGTAAGTACAGTCTCACAAACAAGATGCCACGCTTTTAAATGCATATTATTATTATTATTATATTGTTTGCCATTTATATAGTGTGAGCATCGAGCAGGTTGGCTGTTGAGGTTCATTTACTGAGACCAACAACTAAACTCAAAGGTGATATTTTGTACCATTTGTAGCCCTGTACTATTTTATTGTGCAAACAGTGTGGACATTTCTGAGTACAAGCATTGCTCCTATATGTGCAATTTTATTTTTTGTATACAACCTTGCACTGTGAGTTCAACAAACCTTCTTAATGATTTTTTTTTTTCGGGAAAAGGGCAATTTTCATATTGAGCTCCTGGTCTCTCTCCTTCTTTTGTACATAAATACAAAGTGTATATCTACCGTAACCAAAAAAAAAAAGAGGAAATATTGGAACACTGTGTTTCCCAATTTGTATCTTATCGGAGGAGCAGTGACGCCCTCTATGTATCTGTGGGGATTTTGGTTGTGGCAGCCTAAGGCAACTTTACTACCAATGTGATTAATTCTCTTTCCAGCCCGTGTCTGCAGTCCTGGCAGCTTAAAGAAGGTGCAATGCTATAATGGATACCTTTTTAACGTGTTGTCCCTTAATCCCTTTTTCAACCCTCTTTCTCGAAGGTTTTGTTTACAAGTAGAGTGATTTAGGTATAGGCACTACTAAAAATCATTGATATAATTTTAAGCTGCTCAAAACACAGATGGGAATGGCAACCTAATAATCTATCTTCCTGTGTTTTCAAGACTTGCTTCCAGCAGACATATATACCCTTATTTACCTTACAGACAGGCCTGTGCTAATTCACATATTGGTCAGACCAATTGGAATACCTGCACAGACTGTCTCAGGTATGCACTGGAGCATGTAAGTCTTCTAGCACTTGATTTATCCTATATAACTAGTGGTATCTTCTAAAACAAAAAAAAATGACAGATGCTTTTCACATGAGCCAGTCTGCAAACCACAGCCAATTTACTAGTCATTTTCAAATCCTAGACACATGTGAAAATAAGTGTTCTGTTTGACTTATCTAATTTTTTTTCAATACAATGTCCAACTATATAGATTTTAACTTATGTTTATTTATGGTTTTTATTTCCTTATGTCCTTTCAGCTTAAAGCAACATAGGAATCATGGTTTAATTGGGCAGGATAGTCAACAAGCGGTACTTTTTATTTTTTTTAAAGCTGCTAATCAAACTTTAAAATGCATATTTCATAATTTTTTCGACAGGTACTGTATATATAAAATGCACTTGCTGCTAGTTGAAGCTCCACCTCCAAGATCTATAGATTTTTTTTCTTTTAAAACTGGCAAGTTTTCACAGCCAATCTGAGTTAAAGCTAAACACCACAACGGCAGTAACATTAATCTTTACAGTGCCTGGGATTGGATAAAGCTGTTTCCACAAAAACATAGCTCCCTTTTCCTACATCAAGACGCAGGCTTATAAGGAAGAACTCCTTGGCTGTCTTTCCGCCAGCAAAAGAGCCAACTGTACTTCCTTTTAATATCACATCTAGTACTAAACTACTAAACTAATTTTAGCTGACAATTGCATTTTGTTGGTGTTCACAACCAATTTAATTGGATTTTTAGGTGAACTATTCATGCAGTTTTGGGTACATTAAATTACATTTGGAGTGGAGTTAGCTGGAGTGTACCTTTTAAGATTAAAAAGAGTAAATAAAATATCTGTTTGACTAGTAAAATGTGTACAAACTGTAGATAAATAAAACTGGTATTTTGGCATTTTTAAATTAGACATTTTTCTACTGTGGACTGGGTTCAGTTAATGAAAATGTAATCCGTGTGGGAAAAGAACTGGTCACATTTACCAGTATTTGCATTTTTTACAGGAAATGCTCATGGGATTAAAATTGGCTTTTTCTTATAATATATAACCTTCCTTTAAAACAACTGATGAACCACTGTTTATTTGTGAATCTGCTGATGCTGGCAGTTAGTGGAGCATTAGGTAAAATACCCATGTGCGGAAGGTGCAAACCGGGCTTGTTCTATAAATACCACCAAAGCGGACCGCTCACTTAAAAGAGGTGATATTGACGTGGGCGTATCATTCGCAAACTGCACATTGTAACGGTGAAGCCCGTCATAAACACCCAGCGCTAATATATTATATATATATATATTTATTTTGTGGTTCCCATTTCCATAGTTGTCGAAATAGCTCGAATATCACAAAGATTTTTAAGGTGTCTGGTTCTGATGTTGTAGAACAATTCTTGCTTATCTGTGTAACTCTTATCCTATGCAAAGTCATTAGTTGGAACCTAAGGAGCTCTCCATGTTGTTGTCCTTTCTATCATGGCAGTTTGCTTTTAAGGGACTAAATCATTTATAGTAGACTGTACTATGTAGATGTTGTCGTCCTGTGTAATTGAGCATGGCAGTCCTAGAGGTCTGTCAATGTTCCGTTTGAGTAACCTTTTCAGAATACTTTTCATTGTGTCCTTAGCACTCAATGGATATATAGGTGAAAGGCTTCCATACAGTATACATACGCTGCCTGCCACGCACGGATAGAACTGAGCAGCAGCAGATGTGTCAGCAATGCGTTTGCCAGCCTTCGCTATTGTGTACAGTCCGTCCACCTTGATTTAGCGGTCAGATAGCAGGAGGGTTGCCACCAGTTCTACGAAAAAAATACCGGCCTTACTGGTGCCTCCATAGTCTTAACATTGACATCAAGCCAATTTTTACCGGCCTGCCGGTAAACTACCAACTGGGTGGCAACCCTAGTCGCTGCACTTAGTCTGAAGTCAAACAGGAAATGGAGAGACCAAGAGCATGAGTAACAGAAATCGGGGTGGGGGGAGAGGTACAGCGGGTTCTTATGTAAGGAGCCCTGCTGCCTCACCTACTGTAGCCCTGAAGGGTCTGTTCCGGCAGGCTTAAGATGACGTCGCTCGTGTCTGGTGGGTTGACAAAGCACATTATGAAGATTAATGGGAAGCCATATAACCCGTCATCCCCCCCCCCCAGCGTAATGCTTTACCCGGTAGCAGACCGGCCATTCACATGATGCTGACTGAGCATCATGGGAAAGATATAGTATGGAAGAGATGGAGTGCCAAAGGCCTCTGTGTGTAACATACCACCATGAAAGATAGTCCTTTTACTGCTTTTGTGCGGAGGTTCCGTGGCTAGCTTAGCATAGTGGGGAAATTAGTCAGTGGAATACATTTCCCAATAAGCTTAGCCAGCCATAAACTTGACTGGTATGGGGCAGAGGGATGATTACATCTGTACCGCTAACCCCCACCCTGAATGGATGTACCACATTTCTACTGCATGCAGTGGCTGTTTTTTTTATTTTTATTTTTTAAATGTTTGGATTGAAACTCTATTGATACATAAACACATAACTTGTGATTTAACTGTTCCGTTTACATATCTGCACATTGTACAGCTAATATAACAGGTGGAGGCTGATTTGCCTTTGTGTACTGGCTTAGACTGTCATTTTGTTAGTCACTTCTTACAGCATTAATCACAAATTGGTGATTTAGCAGTGGCAAGATTTAACCACTCGACTTCTTAACATTGCTTGGAAATAGACATTTTTATAAAATTTGTACATTTATTGAAAGTGGAGAATTTCTTGGATAGGAATTTTAGATTTAAAGTTTAGAACAACATGGATCCCTTTCATATGGAAGATATTTTTTATATGGTTCGAACAGGCAACGAGGAGATACAAGACCTTATTATTGAAAATAGAAAGTGAAATTAGGTTGACATGGGGCAGGTTGCCAATTTTGCTATGTCCTTGCCTCACTGCAGTCTATGCAAATTCTAAGTGTATGCTGTAGTTTTATGGCTGTGTGTGTGTGTGTGTATGTGTGTGTGTATGTGTGTGTATATATATATATATATGTGTGTGTGTGTGTGTGTGTGTGTGTGTGTGTGTAATATATCAATATAATGTGTCCAAGCCTTCCACACTCTGCTCAAAGCTCTTCTGTACTCTTCAAATAGTCCTGATGCTCATCCCATGAGTGTGTTTTCTTGTGGACTATAAATATACACACATATAAAGTGTGATAAAAATGACTAACATTTCCATCAGCTGACACAAAATGTCATCTTCTACATCCACAGGTTGAGTATCCCTTATCTGTGAAGGCGCACACAGGTTAAGTATCCCTTATCTGTGAAGGCGCACACAGGTTGAGTATCCCTTATCTGTGAAGGCGCACACAGGTTGAGTATCCCTTATCTGTGAAGGCGCACACAGGTTGAGTATCCCTTATCTGTGAAGGTGCGCACACAGGTTGAGTATCCCTTATCTGTGAAGGTGCGCACACAGGTTGAGTATCCCTTATCTGTGAAGGTGCGCACACAGGTTGAGTATCCCTTATCTGTGAAGGCGCACACAGGTTGAGTATCCCTTATCTGTGAAGGCGCACACAGGTTAAGTATCCCTTATCTGTGAAGGCGCACAGGTTAAGTATCCCTTATCTGTGAAGGTGCACCCAGGTTGAGAATCCCTTATCTGTGAAGGCGCACACAGGTTGAATGTCCCTTATCTGTGAAGGCGCACACAGGTTGAGAATCCCTTATCTGTGAAGGCGCACACAGGTTGAGTGTCCCTTATCTGTGAAGGCGCACACAGGTTGAGAATCCCTTATCTGTGAAGGCGCACACAAGTTGAGTATCCCTTATCTGTGAAGGCGCACACAGGTTGAATGTCCCTTATCTGTGAAGGCGCACACAGGTTGAGAATCCCTTATCTGTGAAGGCGCACACAGGTTGAGTGTCCCTTATCTGTGAAGGCGCACACAGGTTGAGAATCCCTTATCTGTGAAGGCGCACACAAGTTGAGTATCCCTTATCTGTGAAGGCGCACACAGGTTGAGTGTCCCTTATCTGTGAAGGCGCACACAAGTTGAGTATCCCTTATCTGTGAAGGCGCACACAAGTTGAGTATCCCTTATCTGTGAAGGCGCACACAGGTCGAGTATCCCTTATCTGTGAAGGCGCACACAGGTTGAGAATCCCTTATCTGTGAAGGTGCGCACACAGGTTGAGAATCCCTTATCTGTGAAGGCGCACACAGGTTGAGTGTCCCTTATCTGTGAAGGCGCACACAGGTTGAGTGTCCCTTATCTGTGAAGGCGCACACAGGTTGAGTGTCCCTTATCTGTGAAGGCGCACACAGGTTGAGAGTCCCTTATCTGTGAAGGCGCACACAAGTTGAGTATCCCTTATCTGTGAAGGCGCACACAAGTTGAGTATCCCTTATCTGAAGATCCATTATCTGAAATAACCCAAAATCCTCAAAACCCTTTTTTGGATTAGGGGCGGTTCAGGTGAGGGATACTCTCTATCTTCGAGTCTCGTTCTGAAGCTCATTTCTGATGTAGATCGTGCTGCGAGGGGAGGGAGGGACTGTTGAGGTAGGCGTGGATCATTTCTGCAGCACCTTGGAGTAGGTAACTTCAGCAGCTACAATTCTATCAATGTTGTACATTACCTATGTCCAATGTGAGCAGGGCGCTAACACTGGATATAAGTAATGTATAACATTTATAGGGCTGGTGCTGCCGGTCCCAAGCATTTCAGATAAGTGATACTGAACCTGTACAGTAGTGTTATGTGTGAACACACATTGCTAACATTTGGCACATGTATACTCGTGTATACTTTGATTCCCCATGAGGTTCAGCTAACACAATGGGGCCTTTAAATAAAAGGTGACATGTTATCTCCCCAATTTAGCTACACATTGGGCAGAGGCAAACCTGGCACATTATCACTGCTTAGCACATGTACCAGGTTTACACCCTGCACAATGTAGAGAGCTAAACTATTGAGATCAAACGTTCACCTAATCTGGTGAAATACTTCTCAATGGCTGAGCTCCATGGGTACCTTAATAGACAACAGCTGGAGTGCCAAAGCTGTGATGGGTAGCTAACCTATCACACTCGGCAAGCATCCAAGTGTGGAAAGGGGAAGATCTGTGTCTCCAACAGCGCAGCTCTCTATTACACCGCTTTCACGGTTTGTGATAGGCTTTTATTCCCAGTGCTTAGCATTAAAAAGGTTCTCAGTGTGAGGCAGTCTAAAGTAGTGATTCTTAAACCTGTCCTCACGGACTCCCAATGGTCCAGGGTTTATGTTTTATACCCTATTTGATCCCTGGAGGCAACACTAGAGATGTAGGATTCTCCTGCTGCCCCTGGTGGCATGGAACTCCTGACCTACAGCAAAAGTGCCTATATTGTATCCCAGAAAATACAGTACTTTGCTGAATACCACTCTTAAAGATAACCTTAGTGCCATCAGTTCTATTTATTTATTTTTGAAGATTTTACGGTGTGACACGGCAGAGGCAATGATTGCTTGAAAGTCTTTGTCCTCTGCATAAAGTACATTTTTATCGGTTTCTGTGCAGTTTGCTTGTGATTCAGAAGTCGTGGGAAGAAGCTAAGAGAGAAAGAGATTTGCGTTTGTTAGTTATTTTTAATAAGATCTTATTGATGCTTTTTGCCAGCAGATACAACTTCCCCTTTGGGGTGGGGGGAAAGGGTGCTAACGTTTGAAATAACGTAAACATACAACTCCTTCATTAATGTATAATGGGAGCAGACCTGAGTGTCAAACGGGTAGAGTAGCCTCTACTAGTCCTTTCCAAATCCGCTCACTGTGGCCTACTCCTGGTCAAGCATGCTACTTTCCAATTGGTCATTTGGCAGACAAGACTAACTGATTGGCTGATTTCAACACCCTTTCTGAACTGTGGTCACATCCACTATGGAAAAGGCTTTAGACAGGTTGGGCGACAAGAAGCAGTATTAAGAATAGGAGAGATTACAACAACCAGTCCGAGGGTATCTAACATTCCAAAGGTTTAAAAACTCCGAGAACCAGCAATACACTAATTGTACGACACAGACGACATGTAGTTCAGCAATACAGAAGAAAATAAGAAAGGTTTCGTGAGATTTTGTGTGTTTTGTCGATGAAAAATTGAATGTATCTACGGACTTTAAGAACATGGCGCAAACCTGAGGTTATAACCATACACCACTGGGGAGTGGGGAACTACGAGAGATAAGCAGGTTTGCCTATGATCATAAAGACCGGTTATCAGTTGGGTAATACCTATACGGCTAGTTCACTAGTGCCATCTAGTGGTGTTCATCGGAATAGCTATCAACTGTTATCAATGGGAATACCCGTCACAAAATCTCTCACGCCTTGCTTTCTTCAATATAACAATATTTATTGAGAGGCTATAAACAAGCAATACATATACAAACTGGTAGTCAGTACATGCTGTCCCCAAAACAATCTGTTACACTGACTGAAGGGAAGTAACGAAGGAAGGAAGACGCACAATACAAATTATCACTTCGTCACGTAGACACACAGAAATGGAGAGTGAAGCTAGTGTGCGTGGATCTTATTAACAGAATAGCTCACCTGATTCTGCCGGACCCTCCTCCCACAGCCTAGTAGCATTCTCCGAGACCAATAGTGACAAGGGGCAGGGGCCTTTCCTTTAACCAGTTTGTGGTCTGCAAAAGATAACCTCCAACAATGCCTGAGGCTTGTATAGCTTTGGCCATTGTATCTGGCTGGCAGACAAAGGACATTTTGTCACGTCTGCCTCAGAACACTGACCCATTGGCATACAGTTGGTGTGCTTTTTACAAAGCCGAGCCCTGTCAGTAACATGGGGTAGTCAGTCTACTTTTGCATTTGTAACACTTCAGATTGACTGATTGTAAGCGTACAACTTGTCCTGCTAGACCCATGTGCATGCTGTAAACCATAGCAATGGTCTATGACGTTACTTACCAGCAGGCCATAGAAAGACTAGCACATAAAGCTTCTTGGGTAGTGGAAGGTCAGTTTAGATTAGACTTATTGAAAGTCAGAGTATAATATTTTATTAGTATATTGCAGGGCCACAAACCATTCATTCATTGATAACATTTAATTGGTGTTCCTGGCGCTTGCAAATCTGTTTTTTCGTGATTCAGTTTGTAGTTCCCTATATGTTTAGTTACTCATTAGTATTAAATGAGCAATTGGGTTTTTTGTTTTTTTTTAATGCTGCTTTAATACTTTGTGTGTGTGTGTTTCTTTGCATAGATGAGTCTTGTTCATTATTGGTATTCTCCAGTTTGTCTAGGTAAAATGCCACTGCAAAAAAAAAAGGTCTTTAATTTCCTGGGATAAGACTCAGAAAGTACCATTTATTTTCAATTGCATTTCTGTTTCTGAACAGTGTGCAATTGCTTTTGCTTTGGAAGTGGAATGACTGATTAGATTTGAATAGTGATTTATACACAATTTCCCAAACAAATTATCTAATAACCAGATGAATGAAAGAGTAACAAAAAAACTCCTACACTGCAGGGGTGTCCAATTGTACCCCCTTGCTGTTACCGAATTATTGTTGTTTCGACGATCCTCTATCATTCTGATATGTTAACCTAAATATATATTGGATTTGTAGACAATTTGCAGACAGTGGGCCCCTGTTGAATACCTACTACTTCCTGAAATAACAGTTGGATTGTTGCAATCAATGTTTCTGAAAACTGCCACTTGGAGGTTAAGATAACCAATATTGCCCAAAGCTATGTTTTGCTCTTTCCTGTGGAATTGGAATCCCCAATTTATCTAAACTTGATGTTTCTTCTTTGCAGGAAGGTTTAGATAAAATTGGGGGACTGGGCAAGGCAAGTGAAATGAGGTTCATTGTAGACAAATGTAAAGTTATGCAGTTTGGGAAAAAAACAGCAATGTAATAGATACTTTAAATGGTATATCCCTCGCTATACTAATTAAGGTTTAGGAATAATTGTAGACAAGAGACTTGGCAACAGTGCACAGTGTCAGTCAGCAGTTGCAACTTACCTTACCTAATTTAGTGACATAAGTAAACACTGAGACACGTCTCTCAACACAACTTGGGAGATCGTTAATAAACACATTAAAAAGGATAAAGTGGCTGTAAAAAGAAACCGGAAAAGCTGCACAGCATCTTTTGAAAACCGCCCTGTCGATTTAGTAATGGGTTTGACATAAGCTCCATTATTTCCTAGATTTGTTTCAAGCTGGCAATTATTTTCATATTCTGGGGGGCACAGGGAAACGGGGTGGTCTTCTATACCAGCTTGCAGTGTATTGATAAGCAATGTTGTGTCTGCCACTAAAAACCTCCGACTTTCTTTTCCAGCATTTCTATGTAATCAGGCAGACTTCCAGCAAATCTCAGCAAGATCGTTTCTGCCCCAAGCTGTTCACGAAATTAACATTATGGATACTTTTTTTTTTTTTTTAATTTCAGGACTGTTAGTTCTCTGCAGTTAGCCAGTGAAGGTATAATGTTCACTCTGTGTGTTCCCCGTTGCTCGAGGATAGGGCAAGGTTTTGTTGAGTGGCTCTCTCTGGCTTGTTTTTAGAGGTGAACCGAATACCTATTCAGCAGGTATTTAGCAGACTCTGCTATGATCGGCCAATAAATGAGAGAAACCCAATCTTGTGCCAGACAGTTGTCTGCTTTAGCATGTTTGTGTTTTTTGTTATAGCCCTTTGTGACCAATGATTCTTGATCAGCCTCTTGCCGACAGAGATCCTTGATCTCCGACGAGAACATCACGCACCCTGCGTCTGTCTTAATTACTAATTAGCTACAACTCTGTGGCAATGCATAAAAGGTTACGTGTACCAGAACCCATTACACGCCGGTACCTCTGTTTATTGTAACTGGAATGGTCCTATTATTCCTTTATATCACAAAAATTACTTGTGGTAGAGTAGTACTCAGCCTTCAAAACACGTAATCTTGCAAACCATAGACGGTACGGAGAGTTAAACAGTTTTGTACTATAAATTTTTAACATTGAACGTAATATAGCCATGGATGTTTTCAATACTTTTCTATGATATAAAAAAAAAAAAAAATTAAATTTCCGCTGCTGATGTAGCCGAATGTAACTGTATTACAGTGTTAAAATCCATATCGGATGGAAAGTTTCAAGAAAAATGTAGAATTCTGTGTTTGACAAAGTGTGCCTCATTATAGTACTATGCCTAAGCAGGCCTTACTTTAATCCCTAGGGGATATTAATACAACCAAACAAGCCAGAGTTTGTTGGTTCAGTGAATGGACATATAAATAGGTAGTATAGGAAAAATGCAATGATGTAGCAGTCCAATCACAAAGTTAGATACAAAACAAGTTAATTTAACAGAGGCTGCATTTAATGCTTTCTTCGTCTGCCAAAGTATATTACAGAATTCACTTCAATAGGTTTTTAGAGTTACACTGTATCTACAAAGAGGATAGCTGAAAGATCTCTAAGTGGCTGTAAAAGATGAGAGTATATTTCAAAGACAAAAAAACTATTACAACAAGAGGACATAGTCTTAAATTATAGGGGGAATATGTTTAAAAGTAGTATCAACAAGTACTTTACTGCAAAGGTGGTGGATGCATGGAAGAGACTTCCAGCAGAAACGGCAGAGGTTAATACAATGAAGGAGTTCAAGCATGCACAAAATAGGCATATGGCTATTCAAGAAATAAGATAGGGCCAGGGACTATTCTTTCAAATCATGCAATGGTTCTTATCGGCCTACACAGTCTATATGTTCTAGGGCAAAATATTTTAAAATAGAGAGTGAAATGGTCTGTCGCATTTTAGTAATATTCTATATTTGTTTTTTGGGGTTTTTGTTGCCCGTTTCAATTAGCATGGAGCCACCCTGTAGGTGCTACCTATTCTACAAGCATACCATAGACAAATCTAGTTGGAGGAAACATAAGCCCTTACTGTGAGCGAAGCAGGAAGCTGATGTCAGATTAGATAAAAATGCATGCACTACAGGTTCAGCATTTATTCATCGGAAGTGGTTTATATAATCAGTTTCTTTATATTTTGCATTGACTGCACCTTTAATGCATCTAAATAATGTTACTTTTCACAATGGTAAGTGCATGAATATGTCTTTTGTCTGGTGAATGGCACAGAAGGGTATAGCAGACCTGCCTGAACATCACTTAAAGGTCTCTGGCATGAATACCAGTATACTGAACCATTAGTATGCAAATAATGCTTAACCTTTCTCTCCAGAGCCAAGAAGAAATTGATGTTTTACTTATTGTACTATGTTAGGTTGATATTATTTTTTTTGGGCTGTACTATTATGGGGCATCTATTTTGTCTTGGATTTTTTTTTTAGACCATAGTAAAGGGAATTAGTCATCTGTGATCACTATTCAAACAAGAGAATTTCTAGGGAGTATTTATTGAGAATGTAAAGATTTTGGTAATGAAAACAATTTAAGAAAACAAATATATAACGTGATATTTATACCATATATTCTAACGGTTTTCAGGTCCCTTTTTTTGTCAAGGGAATTAATGAATAAGTTGCATCAACTTGTAAATACAGAGGGAAAAAAAAGGCTAAAAGGGAAGTTTTTGCGAATTATTCGTTTAAGTAATTGATTAGTTCTTTCTAAGGTTCGTGTAGCTTTATTGGTTGGGGAAGGAGAATTCATCTGGGGAAAAAGGGACTATATTGTGCAAAGCTTTGTTTGAACAAATATAACATTGAAAATAAAATTGTTACCATGCAATTCTGGTTGTTTGTTTTTTTGCTTTTGTCTGCTGCAGTGATGAGTCCACTGTATGGTTTGTGTACCATAAAAGGTGCCTCTTTCGGGCATCTGGAATGTAAACCTGTTTCATGGGAAAATAAAAGGCACTTGACCTTCCTGGGCATTCTGGTCTTTTTTTAAATGGTCTGCAAAACCGTGCGGTGGAATGGTGCCAATGATTACATGAGATTCTGAAAGTGCAGTCGGATGACAATTAGAAGATACTGAAACCCATCAGTCCTCATATCCAATTGCTGATCATACCCAATTGCTGATCATACCCAATTGCTGATCATACCCAATCTGGGCTTTACACACTATCTTCCCCATGACTCTTCAGACTCTGTTCTAAAACAGGGACATATAGTCCATGAAGTGTTAGTGACTTTGTTATATTGCAGGTTGTCCTGGCTCATAGATGGAAGGCTACTGACCATACCAAAGAAAATTCTTTCCCAAGCATTCTTCCCCAAGCCTGAATCTTAATAGACTCTCTAGAATCTTTTGTTTATTGTAATTCATAAAATAGTACATTGGCCCAAAACTACTCAAAGGTTAAGATTAGAGTTGAGCGGACACCTGGATGTTCGGGTTCGGCCTCGAACTTGACCCCGAACCCCATTGAAGTCAATGGGGACCCGAACTTTTGGGCACTAAAATGCCTCTTAAAAAGTCCTGGAAAGGGCTAGAGGGCTGCAAAAGAAAGTAAAATGTGGGTAAGAGTAGGACAAGTGCCCTGCAAACAAAGATGGATAGGAAAATAACTTCAAAAAACATAAAATACATACAAATTAAAAATACAGCTGAGCCATAATATAGCACTAGATGGAATCTTTTGATTTTAGTTTTGGAAGAACATAAATCTAAAGCATGGCTGCCAGGAGGATCAACAGAATTATCCATTTGAGAGAGGGTTGGAGTGCAGGGTATTCTCTTTCAATTTATACTAAGTGACCCATAGGTTGAGGAGGCGGTGACCATGGCGGTGTAGGTGGAAGCGGCGCTGGAGGAGGAGGTAGCCAGAATTTTTTAAAAAAAGCTGTAAGCACAGTATTGGACTGTTCTATTTGACTCTCAGATATGAAGTGCACCGCAAGACGCAAATGTACTATTTAGCACCCAAAACAATTAGAATTTTTCAAAGTGCGCTGTAAGCACAGTATTGGACGGTTCTATTTGACTCTCAGATGTAATACATGTAATGCTATTGATATTCTATAAACCGAAATAGAGTCCCCATTCATACGAATAGGTCAATTGACCTATTTGTATGAATGGGGACTCTATTTCGGTTTATAGAATAGCAATAGCATTACATGTATTCCATAAGCCGAAAGTCTATAAACCGAACGACATTCGGTTTATAGAATAGCAATAGCATTATATGTATTCTATAAACCGAATGTCTTTCGGTTTATAGACTTTCGGCTTATGGAATACATGTAATGCTATAGGCTTTCTATAAACCGAAATATAGTCCCCATTCATAAGATTCTTATGAATAGGGACTCTATTTCGGTTTATAGAAAGCCAATAGCATTACATACAATGTAATCGCCGAACTCCAACACGAACATACAGTGGAATGTTCGGGTCCGGGGTCCAAAAACCGTAATGTTCGGTACGAACCCGAACAGTGCGGTTCGGGTTCGCTCAACACTAGTTAAGATGACTCTTCCATAGGAAAAATACTGGACTAGGCTCTCTACAAATGATTTGAAAGACAGTAATGTGGACCTGGAACGCATGTCATAGCTACTCAAATTCACAATTAAAAGCTAATCATATGTTGTTTTTTCCCCCTCAACAACAAGGTATTCATATTAGAGCCATTGTATAAGCCATCATGTGATGTGCCTGTTTTGAACTGTTCCAGCCAGTTGTAGGTATCCTGATCCTCCAATCGGATCGTTAGTACCTTGAAAGATACTCACGTCATACTTCTTGTTCATCACGCTGATATTATGGATAAATATGCAAAAACCATTGTCCAGAAATCCTAGAAAGTCTAACCAGTCATCAAAATCTAAATCCAAGGCCCCACTGATGAACATCGCCCCATCCTTTTCAGCTACGCGCTGTAGGCCATCTTAATCAATGGCGGCAGAAAAGGCCTTGGAGGTGGTGACATTTCTCTGGTCTCTATTTGACTCTCAAAAAAAGAAAATAAGACGTGGCCAAGAAACAGAATGCAGCAAGATTGACTAATAGCGCACAAACCAAAACTACTAATAATACAGAAAATGAAGGATGAACCCTGACCAAAATGCACCTACAAATGCACCTAATAAATGTATAAATAAAAATACTCACAAATGTATGAAAAGGAACTAAAAAAGAAAAGCATAATAAAAGTGTAATACGTCCCATATGAATGAGAAATTAAATAACAAAATGCACTCACAAACAGTGCTTCATAACGCACATGGAGTAAATAAAGAAGCAATGAAATGCCTGGCACGGATGTCTGGTACACGTTTTAATCTGCAAAGATCAGCAGGTAACAATATTCCGAAAATGCTGGAATTTGACACAATACAAGTGGTGGTAATATTACACTTGCCGGAGAGAGACTAAAGATGCTTTTATCCGAATTTTCATCTACGAGATGTGGATTCTCTCTTGCCTGTAATGTTACCACCGCTTGTAGTGTTTAAATGACATTGTTTTTCGGATACTGTTACCTGCCGATCTTTGAAGATCTCACGACCAAGACGGATGGCACTTTGGCACAGATCTCTGCAAGTTTTGGCAAAGATCACAGATTTGGAACAGAGAATAAGCGATGCAGAGGACACCACCAGACTCGTGAGAAGGCAAAGAAACAATCTATCCCAATGCAGACTTTTTATTAGAGAGAATTGAAGAAGATCTGTAGAATCGGAACAACTCTATTAATCTACCAGAAACAAAGCACCCATCTTCTGAGGAAGACCTTGCACACCGGACTAACAGAAACTCTGCACCTCCCTTATTCAGAAGACACATGTCTTTTCATAGAAACCGCGCATAGAATGGGCCAGGAGAAGAGATCACAATGCAAGATCTAGACCAGTTATTATTAAACTGCTAAATATCCAAGACAAGGAAGGAATACTGGTCGAATAGCGGAAACTACTGGAACCAAAAATCCCACAACTGGCAGACACACTGACTCATGATTCTGTGAAAGACTGGTGACACATACAGTCACACCAGTGATGGTAACAGTTACTGTATAACTTTTTTTATTATGTTATGATTGTTTGCTGCCATTGTAATTTTTACTGCATACTTTGACGTCACAACAGGATGTCCCCCCAGGTCCTGAGGACCCTATTTCTGTCTCTAATAAAAACATTTGGCCTACAAAAACAGGGAATTGCATAACCGGCCAATAGCAATATTGACAACTCAACTTTGGTTAATAAACCACTTTTGAACATTTGTTCTAGGAATGTAGACGGGCTGAACTCTCCGGTGAAACGTAAACTAGTCTACAGCCATCTTAAGAGACTATTGCCCCAAGTAGCTTTCATACAAGAAACTCATTGGAAGGACACTGATAATTAGATAGTTCAGTGCCTATTGGCTCCTTGTCTCAAAGGCAAGTGGGGTTCACCATATTAATACACAAATCTTTAAATTATATCAAACATGCAGTGACACTGGATACTGAGGGGAGGTACATATCAAGCATGCAGTGACACTGGATACGGAGGGGAGGTACATCTCAAGCATGCAGTGACACTGGATACGGAGGGGAGGTACATCTCAAGCATGCAGTGACACTGGATACTGAGGGGAGGTACATCTCAAGCATGCAGTGACACTGGATACTGAGGGGAGGTACATCTCAAGCATGCAGTGACACTGGATACTGAGGGGAGGTACATCTCAAGCATGCAGTGACACTGGATACTGAGGGGAGGTACAAATCAAGCATGCAGTGACACTGGATACTGAGGGGAGGTACATCTCAAGCATGCAGTGACACTGGATACTGAGGGGAGGTACAAATCAAGCATGCACTGACACTGGATACTGAGGGGAGGTACAAATCAAGCATGCAGTGACACTGGATACTGAGGGGAGGTACAAATCAAGCATGCAGCGACACTGGATACTGAGGGGAGGTACATCTCAAGCATGCAGCGACACTGGATACGGAGGGGAGGTACATCTCAAGCATGCAGTGACACTGGATACGGAGGGGAGGTACATCTCAAGCATGCAGTGACACTGGATACGGAGGGGAGGTACATCTCAAGCATGCAGTGACACTGGATACGGAGGGGAGGTACATCTCAAGCATGCAGTGACACTGGATACGGAGGGGAGGTACATATCAAGCATGCCGTGACACTGGATACGGAGGGGAGGTACATATCAAGCATGCAGCGACACTGGATACGGAGGGGAGGTACATCTCAAGCATGCAGTGACACTGGATACGGAGGGGAGGTACATATCAAGCATGCCGTGACACTGGATACGGAGGGGAGGTACATATCAAGCATGCAGTGACACTGGATACGGCGGGGAGGTACATCTCAAGCATGCAGTGACACTGGATACGGAGGGGAGGTACATATCAAGCATGCAGTGACACTGGATACGGAGGGGAGGTATATACGCTAAGATATTACATTGGAACTAAAAGATTACTTTTGGTAACTGTGTACGCCCCAAATGTTTCCTTTTACTGTTGTTGAATTTGATATTAAGGCAGGTATGATTTGAGTAGTGTTTACCTTTAATACAATGGCAGCCAAAGGAGACCACTGATCAAAAGTTAAACTGGGGTCTAACCAATATACATTGGTGCAGGGTTTTATACAGGTTGATGGTACAGTGTGTAACATACCGCGCTGGTCCCGCTGTGGGTTTGGGGCGTCCAGTTGCAGTCCCCGCCTGTCACCCGTACCTCTTCACAAAGAGCATCCCAGTTCCTCCGATACTAGCTGCCACTGGCAATTCAGGACATTCCCCTGGGCTTGCACTTCTGGTAGCAACCTCCAGGCTGCCCAGCGATGACACCGACTCCGTTCACGGCTTCCACCTGCAGGGCAAGAGGGCCACCGACAATCTCTATAATACTGTGTGGAAGCCACATCATCCAAACAGCCTTTTATAGGCACCACACCCAATATGTGTTCCAAGCCTCCTTTCCATTCCAGAGGCAGGGAATGCAATTGGAGGGCTATTTAAACACACCAAATTTTTTTTTCTATTTTTTTCTTCCCTCAATCTAAAAGATTTCAGGTTTGTTTTTTTCAATTGAGTTTTACAGTTTATAGGTCACATTAAAGGTGGAAAAAGTTCTGAAATGATTTATCTTTGTCTCTTTTTTTTTTACAGCACAGAAACCTGACATTTTATCAGGGGTGTGTAGACTTTTTATATCCACTGTACATGAACAGGGTAAAGGCATACTAAAGAAACATAGACAGGCACATATATAACACAGGACAACATACAAAGGCCAGGCTAGAAGCTAAGGAACACAAGAGACGGAGTTGGAATCCTCAGATGCTTCTAAAGAGGAATCAGGACTGGGACATTGGGAGAGCCATTTTGCCGGCTAAATGCCCTGGACACCATGTAAATTCTAAGGGCTGGGAATAATTTTTGCAGGTTCCCAACCTTGTTTATTATTAGGTTGGGCTAGGGCTTTTATAATGTTCGTAATGAGGCGATGATCCCTGATACCGAATTGTATTCAGGGTTGATCGACGCTTATTGTATAGCCGAAATTCTATGCTTTTCATGGCAAAAACATTGCGATCCGAAGGCCTCTGATTCTTCAGTTTCCAAACAGCCAGATTGGCCGAATCCGACCCATTATGTGGCATATTGTGTTGCCAAACGTTGGGTATCCATTCGATTCAGCTATTGTGACTGATCCAAATCCATTTCGGAACAGATCGGGCTAGATTGCGTGGACCCTTCTCATAAAATGAACTCCGCTTTGTATATATGTGAAATTGCAGAGTTCACTTTCCTGTCTGTGGGGTGTATGGGAGCTTGGTGTCAAGCCTAGAGTTTCTGTAAATGTGAAATTAATCTGACATCAGTTCTGTGTGATCATTGCCAATTTACTGTAAACTGGTTCATTTTCTGGTATTTGTGTAGCACTGTTTATTGGAGGGCAGAACCTGCCATGTAAGAATTACCTATTACTTCAATGAGGATAACAGAGTGCGTATTCAAACTTTTTCTGGAGATTTCTGGAGATTTGCTTGGAGTGACTGCCTTCCATTGTTATTTTCAGTAGGGCTCCCCATATGGAAGCAGGAGCCCCAGCAACTCTACTCACATACTACACTAGGACCTGAGCATCCCCGCCACCGGGAAATTCCAAAAGGCAGAAGCAATGGAGGGAGAAATAGTAGGCTATGTATGTTAGGTTAATTAGACATAGAGAGCAGAAAAAAACACCAGGCACTCAGGAAAGTGCGGCAAAAAAAGTTTTTATATAATTCTATACACCCTTTTGCTTTTAGAGTGGTTTGGTCTGCTCTTTTCCTATCCCTCTAGCAGTTGCTGTTTGTAACTGCTTGGGCAAATATACGGCTTGCATGCTGCAGACAGGACCGGCCTTTGGGGTGTGCGAACTATGTGGCCGCACAGGGTGCAACATCCATTGGGCGCCGGAGGAGGCATATCCCAGCCCTGAGTGCAGAGTGTGAGACTGCATGGAGGGAGTAGGTATCTGCAAGAGAAAGACCAGCAGCTCCCTCCACACCACTGCTAGCCCATGAGGTGCACTCTCAGACTACCAGGGACGTCCCCCAAGGCCAAGAAGGTAGGATCCTGGGAGGTAGGCTAATAGATTTTTTTGTTTGTTTTTAAACAAAATAAAAAAAAATCTCTGCTGCTGTGGACAACTCTTACAATGATGCTCAGCCAGCACTGATTATATAGACACTGAGGATATAAATTGTGTTTCATTTAGTAACTTCCTGTGCTGCTGGAATAGAATACATTGTGTGGACTGTGACAAACTTGTTCTTGTACACAGTAGAGTCTCTTACCTCTCACTGTGCAACACATTGATGACATCACTAGAGAGACAGGATATTCAATTGCTTTGAATGAAATTATTCTCAAGAAAATTGACATTGACTGAATTGACTGTGGGCAGTCCTGTTTTCTTGCAAACTATTGTAATTTCGCAATTTCATCTAGCTGTAAGTATTTTACATTTTAATCATGCATTTTAAAGTAGTTTGAAAGAACATTAATTTGTCTTAACATTTGGATGGTGCATTTTGGGCACAGGACAGGCCAAATACACTGCATTAAGTGTATACATTGTTATTTTATGTCCATTTATATCTTTAGCACAGTGTTGAAAGGGTTAACTAAACCACGTAATTATTCTGATCCTTTATTATTATTGGTATTGTGCAGGCTTAAGGCGTTATTATTAATGTTATATCAATACAATAACAGAATATAAGTATTGTTTCAAGGAAGGCAAGACGGGCGGGTTAAGCGCTGTCATTTACACACAGCCAGCAGTTCGCTCTATGACCGCTGGGTGGCGCTCCCTACTATGTGAGCTCTGTGTGTCTCCGACGGGTGACGTTCTCTCCTCTCCCGTTGTTGTGCTCTGCCGGCCGGCGGAGTGTCTCGCTGTGCTCCGGCCACCAATACGCTCTCTTAGACATGGCAGCCAGGAAGGCTGGCTCCCGCCTTGAGGTGGAGATCGAGCGCTGCCGTTCCGAGTGCCAGTGGGAGCGAATCCACGAGCTGGTCAAGCAGCTTTCCGTCAAGCTCATCTCCAACGGTAACGGGCAGGGCTGCCACTTGAGGCCGGGGATCGGCTGTGGCCTACACGAGCCTCGGCCTTTCCTAAGTGACATGTCAGATAGAGTAAATGTCCAAGAGGGGTCCCCTGTAAATATCAGAGAGAGGTCCCAGTGACACTGCTACGACAGGTGACAAAGCAGGGGGGATTCCCATCGTCCTGCTGCACCTGTGTCAAAGCAGAGGGGCTTACAGTTCCAGTGCTGATTCTGTGCTAAAGCAAGGGAGTTTCTAGCACTGCTTGCAATGGTGATAAATCAGGGGTGTACCTGGGACACTGCTGCTCTAAATTAGGGAGGTCTGCAAGACTGCTGACCCTGAGAAGGAAAGGCAATGGGTTTCCTTTCACAGTGACACCCTATTTATTTATATAGTCCCTTTCTCCCAGTAGGTATTAACCAAACCAGCAGCTGAATAACAATGTTGTTAATATTACACAATCAATGCAACTCATTTATTGGAAGGATGATGGACTGAGTTGACCCTGCCTGGATTCAAACCTGCAGTGTTGAGTTCTGAAAAAGCTCTGTCAGTGACATATCCGGCTGCTGCACATGTGACAAAGACAGGGCACCAGTTAGTGTTATATGGGTGCATACTGAGATTGCACCACCTTTAGAAATCTCCCCCAATCCTCAGTTTATTGCAACAAAAGGATAATCTATTTTTAAAATGGAAAGCGGTACCATGGTTTGAATTTCTGAAAGCTTTTGAACCACTGATAAAAAAAAAAGAAAGGAAAAAATAAAAGCTATTTCCTATCATGTCCTAGAGAGCAGAATCTGTTTCTGAACTGACTTAGTAAGACTGAAGTATACTGCAAGTCACTGTTTGCTAACCATTTTTAACATGGAGATTACAAAAAATCATATTTTGTGAACTTTGAATAATATTAATCCTTCCTTCAGTAAAAAAAAAAAAAACCGCACATCACAAACATTGGAGTAAGACTGTATGACTAACATTTCCACTTGAGGACTAATAGACAACTGGTGTTAAATTAGGTCCTTATAAAATGAACATGTCCACTGTCTGCTCCTTTTCCAGATGACATGGCAGAGCTGCTGATGGGAGAAGCCAAGCTTGAGCAGCACCTCAAGGATAATCCCTTTAAACAAGGTGCCAGTCCGCGGGGGCCACGACCAAAGTTGATCGATGTCCGCAAGCACCTCACAGCTGCTTTGGACAGAGGCAACCTTAAGGTACACCAACTAACATAATATTAGCAGGCAGTGTAGCAAAATTTTGTCCTAGAGCACACAGGGAGCCAGTGGAGGGCGTTGCAGAGGGGAGCCTCCGAATCAGACCGACGAGTGAGAAAGATGAGTCTGGCAGCTGTGTTTTGGATAGATTGCAGGGAAGAAAGATGAGCCAGAGGTAGTCCAGTCTGGAGGCTGTTGCAGTAGTCAATGCGAGAGATCACAAGGGAGTGCACTAGGATTTTGGTGGTCTTTGCTCTGAGGAACATGAACATATTATAATTGTATATGTTTCAAATGTTTATTATCATTTTTCTACACTTACCTGTTCAATTCTCTGACTATTTCAGGCCATCTTTAGAGGTCTATCAGTGGAAATTGCTGATTATGTGTGGAAATTGATCATATTGGGTAGCGAACTGCGGATTTCGCCACAATTGGGCTCCATGCCCCATTCTGGCCTAGTTCGTGCCAGACTGGGGCTTATTGAGCAGACCCTTGAGTTTTATTCTCTGAACAGTAAATTGTGGTCAATGACACCAGGGATATAAATTAGATATAAATTGGGCTAAAATGAGATTTTTTCCCCCCACAATTCTCATTTTTGACTCATGTAAACACAGTGATGTGTTTACTACCTAGTGAGTAAACCTTTATATGATTTCGGATATTATGGATGTTCTTTGATTTCTGCAAACATTGTAATCCCTTCCTCAGTCAATGTTTATTTGCCTTGTTACTGTGTGACGATATCGAGTTCTGCCATCTTTTCTAGCTTTTTGGTCTGAGATCCAAAGATGCCAGTGTTGCACTGCCAAAATTTCTAACTTATCGAAGAAACAATATTTGGGAGGAGGTTTAATTGCACCTCTTCCAACACATTTAAACTGTTTTGGTAGCAGTATAAACTGCTTTGAGTTCCCACTAGATAGGAGGTGAGAGTAGGTTCTCACCCCATTGAGATTGTGCCTTGACGTGGCGGGTGAGCTTAATTATTCTTTGGCCAATTCATATAACCAAAACCTCTCATTTATATTATATTTATATATTTGTTGCCAACTTTATTAGGGTGAGAAGCGCAGACAGTTTTTGTTTTTTTTGTAATATTTGTTAAATGTCTAATATGCTGGGGTTCCCTAGGTTCTTGTGACACACAAATGGTGGTTGGGCTTGCCACAATTCATAAAGGTCTACTCAATAAAGAGAGAATAGATGGGAATGTCAAATTTAAGGCCAAAGTAGCCGAGTTTGAAAAATTCTCCCATTCAGCTGCATTGGCCTAAAGTTTGAAATTCCCATCTCAGTTCCCATGAATTGGAGTATTTCCTATAGATGTAGGACCCTCTTTAACTTGGTTAATCTTCATAGGAATTTTGCTAGCATGATTTCATAATTCTCTTTTTTGCACTCGGGGCAAGATTAGAAAATTGCTCCCCCATTTCAGCTTCCTAGTAGATATTTTGAATAATATGAAAAACCAATATATAAATAAAAGCAAGCTCTCTTCTTGGGGTGCTCAGCTTGTTGGGAGGCTTAATTCTTCCCTATTGGTCCCTGTTACGTGGTGAGGAAGTCTTTTCCTTTTCCATAAGAGCAGAGACCTGCTCCTGTTGATCTTAAAGGGACACTACCACTTACAAAAGATGTAACTAGATAACCTGAACATTTAAAACAGACACATATAAATCATATGCCACTTTTTTTTTTTTATATTATTGAATGAATTGCCAATAAAAGAAAAAATAAAATTAGGTGTTTATTACCTGGCTCCATTTTGTGAATATTTCCCATGATGCAACATCGTCCAAAATCTTCCAGAAAGTCTCACTTTACAGCGGTTGCCAAAGCCAGCATCATGATGTCATAAGGTGCTCCCCTGCTCTCTTACTGGCTCCTGTGTTACATAGTGGGCAGGACCAGGTGGCTTTGTACAACTTTTTTTTTTTTACCTGCCTTCCAACACAAAGAGAGGAGATTGACCTGATCAAACAGGATCATAACTCTGCCCCCTTGTGATGTAATAGGTACAATACCCTCCCATTCAATGCAAGTCTATGGTCAGCATCCTGACTTATAGACTGCATTCTGTCCCCAGCCCCAAGAGTGGAAATTTGTGCTGTAAAGTCAGTAGGGGTGGCACCCAAAAACACTATATTTCACAAAATGGCGGCACCCAGTCACACTTGTTTAGTTAAATATTTTATTAAATACAGTCACATAACAAAAACAAAAGACATATCTGAAATCAACAATACAAAAAAAGAAACCTTTCATTTTTTGGTGGGAATGTCCCTTTAAAGTTGCCACTTGATATGGCCTCACAGGCACCTTGGTCTGCTTAGTCTAGTACATGATATGATTGAGACCATGATAAGTTATAGTTATGTAGCGATCCTTGCTGCACCCCCTCTATTGTGTGCGAGGTTGTTGGCAGCTTCAAGACATTTGGTTCATGGTCAATGCAAACCTCTTTGTGGGGATCATTAATTATAATTGCAATACAGGAGCTATTATCCTAAAATCCAAGTGTCAGCAATATTTTGTTATCTTTAATTAAATGATTGCATCACATGCAGGCATTTTAAATAGAAAAGCTTTAATGAAAGAATACAAATAAAGCACCTTATTCTGCTCTCTTTGCTCCTATGGCTCTTTTAGGGGCCTGGCATCCTGGGTTCTAAACAAGCTGGCAAGCCTTTAGTATGTAACCAGGGGACAGTCTGAGTGGACTGACTGATTTATTTTCTAACTCCTAGCAGCACCCCTGTCTTGCAGATAGCTGCAATGATGCCATTCTGAAGCGTTAAAGGGACTGTATCACCTGAATATTGTTTTTACTGTGCATGTAGAGCACTATCTACACATTGTATTAGCAAAACTGCAAGCAAATGTAGAAAAATGTGTCTGTGGAGTCTCTGCTTATGACATCACCTGTGGCATTTTATTCAAATTACACATTTCCCATTGAAAGGCAGTTAATTTGCATACCGTGCCACAGGTGATGTCATAAACAGGAGACTCGATAGACACAATTAAAACACATTTTTCTGCTTGCAGTTTTGCTAATAGAACGTATAGATCATTTTACAATATTTTTCTATGGTCTATATGCACAGTAAAAACAATGTTCAGGTTATACAGTCCCTTTAATGGATGAAGGCATAGTGATTATGGGAAAATGATTAGTGGAAAATATTTAATTTATTTACTAGTCATGAGCTCCGGAGCGCTATGTGTTTTAAAGGGATGCAGTACCTCTCACAACCTTCTCATATGTGGTGGTGCTGCACACTGCTTCATATACCTACAATAGAAAACACCTAGGTTTATTGTAAAGCAAATTCAAAAGTACTGCATTAATTAAAGTAAATAGCATTTACACCTGTGCTAGTGAGCACTTTGTGAGCAGGGCCCTCGTGTCAAAAACCGTGCAAAATAAAATTGCCTCCCAGAATGTATAATTTAAGTTTTGGGGGTTAATTATTCGTCTCTTAGATGTCACCTAAAAGCACTGAAGAGTTCCCACTGGAGGGATGATTATTTTCCACAGGGCATGTATAGATTTCCGACCCTAGTAATATTAGCATGCATTAACCAGACTACACTGGTCTCCAGTCACAAGCTGTGTTAACGATTCTGTGTTGCTGATTCCATTAAGTTCGTTATTCTTTTATTTCCATCTAATTCTTTCATTATTCTATATTACGCAATGATATAACTGTCATTTCTAACAGTGAGTAGAACAAGTGTTGGTACTGAAAGGGTAGAAATTATTTTACTAGCTGTTTTAGGTTCGAGGTGAATGGGTTAAACAGCTCTGGAATTTCAATGGTGTAGCGCAGTTCCCCTCACCCTTTACCGACAAAAGGTGACCCCCTGCATAGACACAACACCATCGCGATTACAATCTTGTCTGTCATACAACAAGTTAATGCAGACGTCCCACTCTGCAATGTAGAATGCAATTAGTTTAATGAGTATCTGATTTGGTATAAGGCCAGTCAGTTAATATCATAATGACTCCAGACAGATGCATAGCTATCATCTTCCTGAGCCCACTACTTGCCTGGATCTACTGCATTAATACTCCGTATATTATTTCCTAGCACAGTTTTAAATAATTACTTAGCGGGTGGTAAGGGAACAGTGCGGATTAATACATATGTCAGGTATTCTCTTGCTCACAAATACTGTTGACCTCTGAACTCTCTCTTTTCTTTGAGTCTTAGTTTCAGCCACAAGAGATGATCATATTTATTCTTTGGTATGTGATACCAACAGTATCCTATATAATTACAGACGGTTAGAAGTGGAAGAAGTCATTTTATTTTGGCTTCACAATCCCAATATGCCAGTTTCACCTTCCTCTGTGTCTTTGTTAATTAAAACTGGTCAAATCTCATAATTACTCTTTTTATTTTTTTGAAAAAGAGAGCATTTTGTAATTTTCTTTAAGGAGCAGTAAAGTCTGTTACAATTGTCTCTGGCCTGTCAGACACACTCCCTCACCAGATGCAAAACATGTGAGGGGTGTTCTGGGATGCCTCTGGATGGAGACAAGGATCTGTGTCTCAGCCTGTAATAGCTGAGACACACTGTCCCAGTCATTAGAGGCGAGGATTTTGATAAGTCTAAGGGCTTATCGCTATCCATTGCCATCCTCCCCCCAAATTTGCCTTAACAGTGAGGCAGACCAAGATCAACCATTATTTATTATTCAATGATGTGATCACTGTGAAAATCACACTGGTCACATGAAATAAATGACAATGTTCTGTGAACCACTTTTAAAATCCTCACTCTTGCTCCCTGACACACTTTAATATTATGTCAGAGAGAAATAATGTGTCTCAGAAAAATAAGTTTAAAAAAAACAAAACGTTTTTTCTATTTTTACAGTCTTTATACAGTGTACAAAGGGTTAAATCTCCACAAAAGCCCTATCGCGCCTTAAAAATATTTATATAATATGTGGGGATTTATTTAAGAAACAGCAAGCACTTTTGTTTAAATGCACCATTGCAAAAGGTATAAAATGGTTCTTGTCCCAAATGAACATGTAAACAAAAAAAAACATTGTGCTGAAAGGGTTAAACCATATATCCTTGGAAGAGGGGTATAGTAAAAGACCATCCTAAAATGTAATTATTTTCCCTACAGCCAGATTTCATGCAAGAAGCCAACATGATAATGGCCAAGCTGAACTACATAGAAGGCGACTACAGAGAAGCTCTCGGTGTGTATAACAGAGTGGGGCTGGATGACCTGCAGCTGGTGGCCTCTCCTCCATACAAGCTGAGGATGATCGCAGAATCATTTTCCACTAAAGGTAGGAACCTGAACCTTCTGATCCTTTCCCAACTAAGGGGACCCAAAGGATCAGTATTGCTTTACATAACGGAGCTCAAGCTGAGACATTCTAGCATGTTATGGGTCTCTCTTTTACTGCTGGAAAATGCTCTCTAAGGACAACTGGTGTTAACGTTTAATAAAGATAAAACTTTTATTTGGAAAATTAGAAATTGTAACTTTTTATTGTTATTAAAGGATCACGGGCAAATAAATGCATATTAAAGTTGACACTTTAACCTCTTTGTGACTGGACTGTTTTCACCATGTTGTATGTTAAGGACCGTGGCTGTAATTTTCTTCTTTCTCAGTTACTGCGCCTACAAAACGTATGTCTTTAAGGCACATTTTTATATAAATATTTAACACTATTTTGCCTTTTATGACTCATGTGCACACACAGGTATTTAGCCTAACTGTCACAGGTTTGATAAAGTCCTGTGCACTATACAAGCGGTTATCTTCATCTTACACCAAACTGAGTTTGGAGACTACACTGTGCCTTTAAATATTGGGGGGGGGGGGGGGGGATACTCTAATCTTTTGTATATTTTTTTTGTTTTTCTGTCTAGAAGGAAATGCAAGAGTGTGGATCTGATTATTGGATTAAAATTAGAAGGATGGGGTGACCTCTATACAAACTCTACATTTTACATAAGAAAAACAAGTTATTTTAAAACTTTAGCAGTTGTATAAAATCATCTCTTTTTTTTTTTTTCTGCGTACTTTCTCAGATTGCATTATTGCACATTTTGCCGCCATCTTTCAGACACATATATTAATGGTCCATAATGCTACCTTAACAGTAGTGTTAAATATTTAGCAAGTCTTGGAGTCGCCAGGAGAGGGTGCTATGTAATTGGACAGCATAATTTGTTTTCTATGCAGTGAGTGAACTCCGCAATAGTATCTGCGACTAAGCCACAGTCAATTCCAAAACGGTCCATTAATTCTATTATGTCATTAACACGGTTAAGTAAATAATTGCTTTGAAGATTAAGCTCATAATTAGAGACATTCCGTCTGTACAATGTGATTACTTTGCTGACATATATACTACTGAAAATGTCCCACTTGTCTTAACCAGTGCTGTCTGTCTGCTTTATAATAAAACGGGCTTGGGAAGACAGCTGATGAGCTACACCTCCTACTTGAGGCTGCTGTGATATCCGAAGAAATGTAATTCACATAGAGATTCAGATCTGCAGGTTCCCTCCTCAAAGAATGATTTACAGACAGTTGGTGAACAAAGAATACTTACTTTATCTCAGAAATAAAGAAAAGTATCACAAAGCAAATAAACTGATGAAAGAAAAATATTTTTTATTAGTCTATTAGAAGGCAAAAAAAATTGCTTCAGGCACAAAAAAGTACCCCCCCATGTCTCCCTAGTGATGTTATCAGACAATGTGTTGCACTGTTAAGAGATTCGACTGTGTACAAGAGCAAGTCAATTAGAGTCCACATAATGTATTCTATTGCAGCAGCACAGGATGTTACTAAATGCAACACAACCTTATATGCTCAGTGTCTATATAATCAGTGCTGTCGCACCTGCAGTAAACATGTAGAGTAACCACTGGGGAGGGCTTGAGTCAAATAATACAAATTACATTTATGCAGAATTCCTGCATCAAATCACACTGGTAAAAAGCCTGTGCACTATACAAGCAGTAATCTTCATCTTGTACCAAAGTTAGTTTGGGGACTAGACTGTCCCTTTAAATCGCCACAAATGAAAATTCAGCACTTGTTTCAAACATGTTTTTTTGTTTTAATCTTTCTGTTTTTCTCAGTACCTGCTTTCTCTAACTTGCAGGACATATTGCTGACAAACAGACAAACCTGGCCCTCTATATGATTTATTTTTTATTTTTAGAATGACACATTAGCACATTAGTCATTGCATTGTGTCCCCCTACTCTGCTATGATGTAGTTCTAGATTTCTTTTATAACTGCATTCGATTTTTAGGCCGTAACCTGAACGTTTTTTTAAATAACTGTATACAACTAATGGCTTCAGTCCAACAATTATAAACAGGGTGGATTTATATCATGAGTCAGTAAGACTCCATTTTAAATCATGATTTTTAAATGTAAAGACACATTCTTGCTAGTAGTTATAATCTTTAATATTTGCAAACAGACGATTTCATATTAGTATTTAGAATAACCTGCCAGATCAGTAAAAGGCTATATCTGAACTGATTATAGTTTAATAGGTTAATGACTCCTATTTGGAGAACTACTTATAGCATGCATATTCTTGTATTTGAATTGACCTCCTTCCTATACATGCCAACAGTCCTGGAATTATCAGGATAGTCCCATCAAAGATTGACTGTCCAAGTATGGCTGCCATTCAAGTGCATTGCCATGTACAGTGCGCAAAAGTCTGTAAAAAATAAATAAAATACAATTGCAGTGTACCCAGCAACCCCAGTATAGAGGTGTTTCTGGTGTGATATGCTTGCATTGAGGTATGACATGCTTGTGATGATGATGATCTGCCTGTAATGTGCTAGAGATGAATGTTGCTATGATACCATGATGCCTTTTCACAAGCATTCCTTTGTGATATGTAGTGGTTACAGAATGGACAATTGTAATAAGTGGAATACCTCAGGAATATGTTGTGCGTTCTCTTCTCTTTTATTTGTTCATTTATGATCTCCCAGTGGGTATAGCAAACCATATCTCAGTGCGTGCCGAGGACACATACTGAAGTAAGGTAATACAGTCTGAACTAGATGTGTGTTCACTGCAAGAGGATTTGGACAAATTGGGTAACTGGGAGGATAAATGGCAAATGGGATTCAATATAGGCAGATACAAGTATAGTAAAGTGGTGAAGTGTTGCGCAAAGTTAAACTGGGTAATGGTGAAAGTGAGAAACAATAAAAATCATGATACTTATCCTAAATACCAGACAAACTCATAAACAGGATATATGCAAAAGAAAAACAATGGTGTAGTATAAAAGACAGTAATGGATGTATCTGTAGCCGTGACCCCCAATGGTATTAGACTCACGTGGTCTAGAGCCTCAGGACCAGCTCTAGGTATAATCAGCAGAAGGACTAAAAGTCCTATAATCCATAGCGGCAAAGAATCACTCTCCCATAAGCAGTAGAATCTTAGATGTGGAGTTTATCTCAGGAAGGAAGACAGATAGGAACCAAACACAGTGAAGTATATAACAGGGGAAAATGTATTGGCCCCCTGTAATCTTGAGGCTTACATTAAAACAATAGAACAAGGGTATATAAAATCACCAGTCTTGAAGTACAAGATAGTGGGTCCGCTTGGGAAGAAAAAACGGGAAATCCACGTGGATAAAATCTGTAAAACAGCAGGACGGTAAATAGCAGCTGTGTAGTGAGGTAGTCTCGTGTGGCGTCACTCCTGCGACGCGTTTCGCCTCTATCGGCTTCTTCAAGGCAGTCTGCAGATACAAGTATACATTTTGGATATAATAATAAAAATGCAACATTTTGTTGAAACAGTGTTTCTATGGGGAAGTCTGCTACTAAAAGAATTCTTATACACGGAGGTAACGAGTTGAGAAACCCTATCCCTCCCCTCACAAGCTGTCAGATCCCACCCAAACTGGTGATCATACTGCCCGCCAATGCCGCTTATAAAGGATTGAGGGACAGCTGAAATAGATGGGAACAGAACAGGGGAGCAAGTTATATGGCATTGGGGGCTGCTCTGGGATAAGGAGTGTATGGGGCTAAGAAATTCTTCTTTTTTTTTTTATAGCCATATAAAAATAGGGCTCGTCTTTTACAGTAGTGCACAGTGCCAGCTGACAGCTGCAAAGGCCAATATGATATTAGCAGGTATTAAAATGGTTATTAATTCACACGGATATAGGGAGTTTTAAAAAAAATAAAAAAATATTGTTTTACATCTTTTGGATAAACAGCAGTAAACAAGGAATAAAAAAGGTTGAACTTGATGGACGCAAGTCTTTTTTTTCTTTCTTCAAACTAATCTATGTAACTATATTGCACCCCACTATCATCACACAAGTCTATATGTGCGTGTATGTAAATAACTATAAGCTTTGAGGCTGGTTACACAGCTTCATCAGAGCAAACCCGTTCACTAGCATGGGATTGCATGTTGGGGGGCTTGTTGGAGTTTACTTTGCAGTTATGTCACACAGAGGGGGAGGGCTTCAGGTGACTAGCTGGATTTTGTTGCTAAGAAACCTCAGGAACTTTCAGTACTGTCTTTTATAAGACAGGCAGCCTACAGAAACAAAATAAAATGATCTGTTTAATATCTGTTTAATTAGGGTCCATTGACATGATGCAGCACTGATATGGAGTCATGCTATGTGGACCAGCACCTCCTGGAATGCAAGAGGGCTGAGTAATCAATTTGTTCACCCCTGTGGCAGTCAGAGAGTTAATTCCATTTGTATATACTTGTTAAGTGTCTCACTATCCTTGATAGGATTGGTTGCTTCAGCAAAGGAATGTTCTACAGCTTCCACTCTTGCCCAGAATGTGTCTGCAGATACCATCCACAACCACTCCCCCTCGTGCCTGGCATACACCAAGCTCTAACTGCTTAAACCCCCTCTAATCCCATGCTTTAGGAAAGCTGCAATGGTTTTTGCTAAGTATTAAGCTTCCAGTTACCGCTCTCTGATGTTCTAGCCAAAAAGTACAGGAAGCATTGCTGTAATCACGCCTTCCTCTGCACATTACCATTTACTGGGATATGTAGTTTGGCTTCGCTGCAGAGGCACGTGGGAGATTGAATAGCTTGTTTGACTTTTGCAGTGCTGAGTGCGTTGATTTAATTGGTCTCTAGACCATCAACAGATATATATATATATATATATATATATATATTTTTTTTTAGCCTTCTTTTGTATCAACAGCAGTAATCTTTACCATCCAAATCTATGAATACATCCTATTTTGTGTAACACATGGTTATGCAGTGATGAGACATGTATTCGCCATACAGAATGGAACCATTAAATGAACCCTGGCCAAGTTAGCCATTTAAGAGGTTGGGGTTTTAAAGCAGACAATCTCTACATCTACACGAGGACTCTGATAGCTTAGCTTTACAGGGATGTGCCATGCAAATACAAAAACTCTTAATTTCACTTAATAATGTGTACTTGAAACACTCCAGGATAATGTGTCTGAAAGAAAGCTAGTTTAACACCTATGTACCCCAAATTCATTTTTGTTGGTCATGGGGACAGTTGCGGTGACAAATTCAAAGATTTTCGAGGCAGTGAGAGGTGCCACACACGCTGTAAGGGAGTATGAGAAGGTGCCGTATACATGGTTTGGGATCAGTGGTAGGTACATGTGTAAGAGGAGGATACAGAGTGATTTAGGGGACCATGTGTACATGGTTTGGGGGTAGCAGGATTTATGAATCCAGGGGAAGAAAAATACTGGCTGCTGTGTAACAGGCAAAATCCATTTAAAATCATTCAAAATTCAAAGGTTTTTTTAATTGTTGGTGTGCACAAAATGCCAGGTGCTATTGTGTAAAGTGTCTCATACTTTATATTTTGATGGGAAAAAAATATTTCCTCTTTTTCTTAAAGTCTCTATTTTATCCCTGAATTATTTTTCAATGGGAGAAACCATAATACACGTATTAGGGGAAGAAGAAATAAAAATAAACAGTCAAAGCGTACACGGATCAAAAGTATATGCATACTAACAGATGTAGTGAGCTTAAGTCATTTCCGTTATCAATAAAAAAGGAGGAGGGGGGTGTAGGGGACATAGAATGGGGGTTGAGGCAGACCGGTGTCAGACTTAATTTGAAAGAATAGTAAAAACAGGAAAACCCGAATTTACCATGAGCAAGACCTCTGCCCTGATTTTGTTATTATTAGATCTTCCATATCCCTGGTCTCTTTGACTAATGATAGCAATTCCTTTATTGTTGGGGTGTGTGGACTTCCAATATTTGGGAATCATAAGTTTTGCTGGATTTAGTCTGATTGTTAAAGATTTTGAGTATTTCTTAATACCGGTGTTACAGTGCAACAGATATTCCTGTGGGGTACATGCAATAGGCAATATAGTCTGTATCAGAGTCTATTTCAGATTGTATGGGGGACCAAAAGGGTTGAATATTGGGGCAATCCCACCAGATATGGATTAAGTTTCCCCTATCGGCGTTGCACCTCCAACAAAGGTCAGGGCTTGACGGATATAGTCTTTGGCGGATGTAAGGGTCCTTGTACCACCTCGTCAAAAGTTTGTATGTATTTTCTTGAGTTTAAATTGTGGGGGAGCATTTGTGAGCCAAGGTCACCATTCTTGTTCTGAGACTTGGAGGTCCGTCTCCCATCACATGATAAAAGGAGGCTTATGTAATGTCTCTGCATTATTTATATTGGAAACAAATCCGTTTTTGTCCCATTACATGTGCTGAATTATGTCACTGTCACCTATGCTTGTTAACTGTAAAGGATGTGTTTGGCAAATCGTACCTGCTACGTGGTCCCTTCTCCTGCGAGCTCCTGCCCATCTCCAAAGAAACCTATGTTGAGTCTCACTGATGTTGTCTCTCTGTTTCAGGTCTGTGTTTGGAAAAGCTGCCAACCTCATCTTCGACCAACAGTCTTCACATAGATCGTGACCAGGAAATCATCACATGCTATGAGAAGGCAGGCGATATAGCGCTTCTGTACCTCCAAGAGATGGAACGGGTGAGTTTCCTGTGTTAGGATGTGCACACTGCCATATCAGGCTGGATCGTTTTTCTCAAACCATATTTGTAACCCTTGGACCTGTGAGATGTCTCTCAACTGTTTGGCACATTTTCGGAATTAAGTTTAGTCTATTTACATGGTTGAATCCCTGAATGCTGTGCTACTTTAGAATGCCTTCAATCCCAGATGCCTCATGTTAAAAAATACATTGGGGTGTTTTCACTCTCCTCCTTGCCACCTTTACTGAGGCGGGTAGTGGGTCAGTTTTAATTTTGACATCAGATTATGATTCATTTTAAATCAAAACAATACAAAAAATGCGCTGGAAGGTATACTGAAGTAAAAAATATTAATGTAAGACACCTTTTGGTGAATATAGTGTAGTGATAAAAAATGTAAGCTGGGGAGATTGATATGCTCCCCCTGAAGAGATGCACTCACAAACTTTTCTGACATAAGCAGGATTTCACACCGAAATCTCTGTACAGTTGCAGGTATCCTGCAGTTGCCAGTCCTCTTCCCATACAGATCAAATACAGGAGAAATCTTTAAATTGCCCACGCTACATAAATTGTTGACGCTATATAAATAAATGGTAATCTGATGTCTTCGACTAAATCTCCAATAGTGAGGGAGAAAACAGGTCTGAGTAGGCTGGAGGAGCATGGCAATGAAGGAGTATCCAGGCAGCAGACAGACCCAGCCTGTGCCAAATCCAGCTACCGATAATCAGGTGATAGAGGTTTGGCCAACATCCCAGGAGCCAGAAGTCCAAATAGCTTTTGTTGGGTGACGAAAAATTGCAGTGGATTTCCGTCATAGATTTAGTTCTATTAACTTGGTTTCAATTTATTTATAGTTTTAGTTTTAGTCATAGAATACATGCAGCTAACAAAAACCATGACGGAAATTTTTCTCCGACAAAATGAACACGGTAAGTGGGCTGCCATGTATAAATTCTTTCAGTAGTCACAGGCCTTATTCTATATTTTAAACTCCTTCACTTTATTAACCTCTTCTGCTGGCAGGCTATTCCATGCATCCACTACCCTCTCAGTAAAGCAATTCTTCCTGATATTATATTTAAACCTTTGCACCAGGTGCATGTTTGGGTGGGGGAGCAATTGGATTGATGTTTCCCACCCTGTTGCCCCGTCTTATAGTTTAAATACCTTGAAACAAAACATCTGAACTGCTGGGCATTATCTACATTATCTACCCCACTACAGCTTTTAAAAATGTTTTTGTCATGTTTGCAATATATCCGTGCTTTTTGACAGGGGCGTCCAGTGTGCGGCCCATTGGACACCAAAGTATGGCCCAACACGTTGTACATGGATATCAGTTCATGCTGCCCCCTTGCTGCGCATGTTTTGACTTGGAGTCTGCTTTGTGTGTTGTACTGTGTGCTAAATACACCTTCTGCTTGTACTAAATACACCTGCTCACTGGGGATAGCTCACTCATACCACACTGTAATCAACATCAATACAGACTAATACTCTCCACATTACCATTACCAGCCCCATGACAATCATGTATATATATCCACAAATATGATTGGTAGAAACATCTACCGTACAAAGGCTCTAACCACAGTGCTTGAAGCAAAATGGAACATTTAAAAAACGGGAAAAAAAAGGCTTTGTTAACAAATAAAATTAGCATTGCTTGTAGAAGTAATTGTTGTAGATATGCCTACAGTAATGACTGTTAATAAGGTCATATTGATTTGATGTGAAAGTGAGAATGAGGCTTTAAGGCCATGGGAAATGGAATATCAGGCTATTTTGTTTATGGCTATTTTTCTTCCCTTTAAACCATTTGAATTTTAAAGAGTAAGACAAATGAGAAAGTTTTGCTAGACTCACAAAAAGTAAACCCCATTTCATATCCCTTTGCTCGCAGGCTGTAGAGTTGTTCAAACAATGTGAGATTCGTTTTCACAGTAGTTGCTTTTGATCTGACACTCTACCTTTAACACAGTCATAGGTACTTGAAGAGGGACTAAACCCCCCAAAAATATTTTTTATGTTTTATATATGAAAGGCCATTTCTCCCTGTATTTAAAAAAAAAATTAAAAAAAATATAATTTAATTAAAAACAAAGACTTGGGAGAAACCAGCAGTATCACTGAGATGGTCCATTGACTGTCTGTCACTCCTAGTGGTGTGTGTCAATCATGTAAGCCGTGATGGAGTAAAGTATGACATTTGTTAACAGCGAGGAGGGATAACAGTGGAGCAGGAGTAAATGCACATTTGAACAACTTGGAAGTATGACACTGTAGTTGGAGGAAACAGGCATGCATACTGTGAGACAGACACAAGATGTTGGCACTGAAGTTTAAGAGGTAGCATAGAACTGAAGAGTTATAAGCAAGTTGTTTGTTCCAGCCCATTAGAGAGGATAAAAGCTAAGCATTAAATGAACCCTTTTTATATGATAAACGTTCTAGTTTTAGGTTTGAATCCTTTTTTAAGAGATTTAATATAAAGAGCAACTCTGGTGTAAGAATGGAACAATCCATGTAAGCTATGTAAAACTAATGAAATGTTCCTGATTGCTCCTTTATACAACACCCACATTATCACATCTCAATGTAGCTTAGAGTGACACAGCGCATGCATTGTGCTGTAAACGCCATATAAAACTTCAAAGAAACATTCAGTAATGCCTTAGTTTTTATTTAATGTCCCATATGCACTAACAGTTAAGAGTGGCACCAGAGGCATAAATTGAAGATTTAAATAAGAGATATTTCTATGTGTTGTGTTTCTTTTCAGATACAAGCTGCTAATATCCAGAACCGGAGTCCTAAGCCAGGTCCGGCTGCCCCAGACCAGGAACTCAGCTTCTTCCTGGAGACTGGACTGCAGCGAGCTCATGTCATATACTTTAAGAATGGGTGAGTAAGATCTGTTTTATCTTCTCTACAATAAGGGGGATTTAAGGGTTGGGGAATAACTGTTGTGATGCCTCCCTTTCTAGTATGACTTTATAAACAACACAAAAAAGGTAGTCGGATATGCAGGGGAAACACACCTTTTCTGGTTTAACCCTTTTTATTAACCCCTTCGCGACCTTATGACGAGTTAACTCGTCATAAGAGCCGCAGCATTAGCGACCTTATGACGAGTTAACTCGTCATGCAGTCTAGCCAGCGGTTCGCTCCGTGGGCACCGTCAGCTAGTCTGCAACGGGTCCAGGACTAAGCCTCGCACCCGAGGCAAAGCTACTGGACCTGATCAGTGCATTTCCGGGCATGTGATCGCGGTGATTGAGTGATCGAAAAAAAAATAAAAAAATTAACCCTTTCATTGCTGATCACAGTTTTTAACAGTTTCCTTCCACTTTATGGCCCTCATTTAGTGTTTTTGTTTTTTTTTACACATTTTTTTTATTTTTGCAATTTATAAAGTTTTTTTAAATAAATAAAGGTAATGTTTATATATTTATTTAATAAAATTTAACCCCTGCATGCCTGTTGCATGATTTTTATGGATCTGACATCGCACTCTTCAGAGTTTTTTTTCTGTCTTTTGTTATGGGGGGTTTGGGAACCAATATTTTTCTTTTTTATTAGTTAGTTAATTAGGGGGGATAAGTGGGTTAGTGTTGCACTAGTTGTGTAGCTTATTATTGGGAAAATAATGGGGAAAAACTTTTTTTTCCCCCAACTTTTCTTCTTTTATATGTATTTTTTAATACTAAAATGTAAATCATTTTTATGTATAGGGTATCAAAAGAAAGCTCTAACTGTCCTTTAAAAAACAACATATAACTTGTATGGGAACGTTAAATGAGAGAGAGAGAGTAAAATTATATTTCAAAAACCGCATATTAAAAATTGAAAAACGCTCTGGTCCTTGGCCCAGGAAAATCCCTGGTCCTTAAAGGGTTAAAGAGGGATTAAACCCTAAAATTCAAATACCCCTTGTCATTTTTGCTTGTTTTGAACTTGTGTGTAATACCAAATAGCTGCTCCGTCTTGAAGAATGTGTTCTGCAATTTACTACTTCCCTGTATCAAAAACTGGTCTTCTGTACAACAAGCCCTTTATTCTTTCTCATTTGTGCACATATTTATCTGTAACGGTGGAGACATTACACTGGCTGATCCTGGACCGTACAGTGAGGGGCAACCTGTGGAACTACAAAAACCATTTATTACAACTCTCCAGCCAATGCTTAGCTAGTCAGTTGGCAGAGCATCATGGGAGTCGTCGGGTTTTAGCGACTGCAGTTCCAAATATTTTCAGGTGTTGACATAACTGCACATTGTCCTTTCTTTTTATGATTTTTTTTTGCATGTGTTTTTGTCTTTTTATTATTTACATGTCTGTGTGTTTTATAAAATTTTGCTGCAGGATACATTTTCACGAAGATGAACAGTATGTATACCATGTAACATCTCTGTATCCACCATGTAGATATCCTATAGCGCTGTGCATGGGACCGTATTCTACCCTCCCCCCCCCCCCCCCCCCCCCCTGCTATTGTTTGTTTTTAAATTGCAAAAAAAAGGAAAGAAAAATTAAAATAAAAAAACCTTATGTCGTCTTACAGGCTACAGAAAATGAATAGAGGACAATAGTTCTGTATTCATTTTAATGAACTTCAAAACTTGGAGCTTCCTGTAAATAAATACATTTTTTTCCCCTGTAAAAGACATTTCAGTGAGAACCTCCTCTGTCATTCTCCACAGCCTGTTTCCGGGTGCCTGGCGAGCTATATAGTCCACAATCATTGGAGTGATAAAGTTTACGTGACAGAATAGTGAGGCACACTTTGGTTCTTCGTAGGAATTCCTTTGTTAAAAATAAGTCTTTCAGCAGTTAACCTCCTTGTTGCATGATGCCGGCTCCAAGTTTTGAACTTGCGCCACATTTTATCTCTAGCATCCTATATCGTTTATCACCTGGTAATACTTTGGGATCTGTGCGTGAGAATAACACTTTCATGATCTGGACGGATAGTATTGAGCTCTCCTTTTACAACGTGTTTTAATATAGTAAGCAACAACCATATAATGGATTTAAATGGTATTACATCACCTCGCCAGTATTGTACAAACTATAATGTAAGTTCAAACAAACCGCACAGTCTATGTAAAGCATAAAGGAGAGCGAGAAGACATGTTGATGGATATGGACAATATCATTGGGCTTTGGTTTCTGATGGAATTCCCCATCCATTTAGCAGCATTGACCCTTAGCTTTTCTCATTTTATTTTTTTTTCTCTCCATTCTGTGTAAGATTCTTTTCTCTTTGCTTAAAGTGTTATATACCAATTTACAGTAAGTGACTTTTATATAAAAAAAACAAACAAAAACAAAGCGTTCTTGTTGTTGATGCTTTTTTGGTTTTTCACTGCAAGAAGCCTGCACTTTAGATAACGCTTATAGGTTCTTTTCACTAAAATTCGACTTTGGGGGTCAACCTTCACTTTTGAGACTTAGTCACATTCCGCACCGGAGTTTGACTTAAAGTGACACTACCACTTACATAAGATGTAACTAGATAACCTGGTAATTTAAAACAATCGCATATATAAATCATATGCCACTGTTTTTATATATGCTTGAATTCATTGCATATAAAAGGAAAAATAAAATTAGGTGTTTATCTCCTGGCTCTATGTGCCACATCATCCAAAGTCTTCCAGCCAGTCTCAATTCACAACGATTACCAAATCCTGCATAATGATGTCATAAGATACTCCCCTGCTCTCTTACTGTCTCCTGTGTATCATAGTGGGCAGGACTAGGTGGCTTTGTACAACTTTTTTTTTTTTTTTTTTTTTTTTTTTAACCTGCCTTCCAACATAAGGAGAGGAGATTAACCTGATCAAATGGGATCCTAACTCCGATTCGGAGTTAGGATCCCAGGATCTCCTTAAGGTTCTTGTGATGTAATAGTTACATTACCATCCCATTCAATGCAAGTCTATGGTCAGAATTCTGACTTACAGACTGCATTCTGTGTCCCCAGCCCCAAAGTGTGAAATTTGTGCTGTAAAGTCTCTGAGGGGTGGCACCCATAAACCTTTTCACAAAATGGCTGCACCCAGTCACACTTGTTTAGTTACATATTTTATTGAATACAGTCACATAAGAAAAACAAGACATCTGAAATCAACAATACAAAATTAAAAAAGTAAACTCTTTTCATTTTTTTGATGGGAGTGTCTATTTAACAAAAAAAAACAAAACAGGTTTTAATCTTCCCCGTTGAAAATAAATGGAGGTAAAATGATCAAAGCTGTTTTTGAGACTTAGTCAAATTCGGCACCTGAGTTTCAAAAATAGCTTTGATCATTTTGCCTCCCATTACTTTCAATGGGGAAGCTTCAAACCTGGTTTTTTTTGTTTTTTCTTAGTCAAACTTGGGTGCTGAATTTGGCTTAGGTTCAAAGTGAAAGTCGACCTCCAAAGTTAAATTTTAGTGAACAGACAGAGTTCCATGCCAAGCGTTTGTGTTTCTATACCACAACGCACAGCGGTCCCAATTTGGAACCCAGGTTCTGTTTCCCCAATGCTCCACCCCGGTATCCTGGTTCTGAAACACTGAATGGGGGGGAAAAAAAGTCTGAGCAATGAAAATGTCCCTGTCCTGACTGATTAAACAAACAGGTGCATGTGGTGTCGGTTAATCGATGAACCTATGATTATGGTCGTCACCTAGCAGGTAAAATAATGGCACAGCGCCAACAGTAAGTCTGTGTAGGCAATAAAAAAAGTCAGTATTTTTTTTTGGGGTGTGGGAGAAAAGATGGCAACCCTACATATGATTAGTTACTTGTCAACTAAAGCATGCTATTTAAATTGTCTATACATAATTATTTGAGGTCCTTCGTGCACCATAAATGTGACCCACACGTTTGCAATGGATCCACACAAGAGGCTAGAGATTTATAGAGATTTAATCCATCAGTAGAACTAGTCTACAGTAGGTCTTTCTTCAGTGAGTCTTTCTTCATGTACACATTGGCTGCTTTTTTCTGCTCTGCCATAAATCACAACTTCAATTAAATTGAATGTTATATGGAGGGGGTCATAGTATACTGTTTGTTAATGTGGATCAAATGTATTTGCCATTTAATATAGTACCGTACTATTTGAAGGTCAGTGCTGTTGTGTGAATGTTATAAATGAGAGCATTTCTAGCTTTCAGGCATTTGTAAATTAAAAAGCTTTATCATCAGAATTCTTAACAATCCACTCCTCTTCCTATGGAAAAACACAGAACCGAGCTGCTCAATATTTTAAATCTTTGTAATTGGCGGAGGTAAGCATTGCTGTAGAGAATCTGAAAGTGTTCAGCATGCTTTGTTTAGGTGGTGATAAAGAGTGACTAAACCCCCAAGTTTTGTTTAACATAGGCAGAAGTTGAGGTGTGTTCGGCATTTCTAATGCTGCGCTCCAACCATTATTGCGCTCCAACCATTGCTGCGCTCCAACCATTGCTGCGCTCCAACCATTGCTGCGCTCCAACCATTGCTGCGCTCCAACCATTGCTGCGCTCCAACCATTGCTGCGCTCCAACCATTGCTGCGCTTCAACCATTGCTGCGCTCCAACCATTGCCGATACTCCCTACGTCTGGTCTGCAGAGTGATTTGTGTCTGCTAATCTGCCATACAGTCCTAGATCATTGTGAATGTAGGTCATGGAGAAGAGTAGTTTGCTCTGTAACCAAGTTGTTATCAGCATGACATCTTGTCAAACACAGCATTAGATCTGTGTGATAAAGCTCTGAGTAACCAATGTTGATGGATCTGTTCCAGCCTGAACTCTGTCTTTCTGCCAGTTTGGCTATACGGATTTTATTACAAGCATTATTAACTGCTTCATTCCTGCAGAAGGGAAGGGTAATAGATCAGTCTTGCGCTCTAAGTTTCCGTGTGATTCAGAGGTTTAATGTAGCTATCCTTGCCACTTTTTTGGCACCATCACGTGTGTGCTGTGTTTATACATAACCCCATAGTATCCGCTTACCTTTCACACTTGAATATAGTGTCCATGTTAGATCATGGCTGTCTGGTACTGTGTCTATTCTTCCTTGTCTGGCTCCTCCTCATTAATGAGGCTAAGATAAAATTGGTGTAATCACAAAGCATAGTTCGCAGCTTAAAGGAAAAGGACAAACAAAAAAACACAAGAGTACCTAAGATTTTTTTTGCCATAGTTAGCACTGTTTTCAGCTTACCTGGAGGCTTCACAAGTGAATGCTATCCAGGAAAAAAAATAGTCACCGGGACCGTCTATGGGCCGTCTTAAAGTAACAGGCCTGTGCCAATTTCTACTGATCCTTAAAACACGCATGAAAATCAGGTGAGGGGTGTTTCAGGCTGCCCCAGCCATTGCAGTGAGGATTTTGATTAGTCTAGGGGCTAATCAGAATACATTGCTACCCCCACCCCACAAATTATGGGGGATGGAAGGGGTGAGGTGATCCTGGTTGCCTTAACAGTTATGCAGACCAGGATCAACTATTATTTGTTGCATTTAATAATGTGATAAACGTTTTAATAGAGACAACGGCACAGACATATGCTGAACAAGTGACAAACGCCAAGGTGGATCTGGAAAAACCTACGCGTTTCGCGCCTGCGTCCCTGACGAAGCGCCAGCACGCAGGCGCGAAACGCATAGGTTTTTCCCATACATAGGTTTTGTCCTGCCTGACCCCCGCTGGACCTCTTTTTCTTTTTTCTTCATTTAAATCGGTGGGAGGACCGAGAGGTAAGGTCTCTGCGATCACGACATATTGGAGTACTTTCAAACGTTTCTTCTTTTGCTACTTTAATAATGTGATCACTGTGAAAATCAATCACATTGATCACATATAATAAGGGCAAATAACACAGTAAATGACAAACAATGCTATATAAACACTGATTGTCAAAATCTTCCCTTTTTCTCACTAACACATTTGTATCTTGTATTAGAGAGAGGAGAGAAATATACTGTGTCCCAGAGTAAAAATTAAACACAAAAAACACGTTTTGCCATTTTTACACTCTAAAGTAAACTTTATACATTACTCTAAAAGTAAAGGTAAAGTCTTACAAAATGTTCTCAAAAGAAAGCCCTATCTGTCCTTAAAAAAAACCAATATATTATATGTGGGGATTCATTTGAAAGCATGCACTTTAATTTAAACACACACAGCTAAAGTAGCAAAAACAACTATTTGTCCTGAGTGGAGTAAACCCTAATCTACACAGACCAGACAAGCCAGAAGACTTGCTTTTCTCACAGAAATCCTAAACTTGCCGTGCGACCACTGCACAGGATTCTGGGTAGGCATAGGCAAATGAGGTTAACGATGATAATCGTGTCTGCCTCTATACCCACTTTCCATCAATAAACCCTGTATTCCTGTAAATCCCTATATTCCAAAGGCTAACTCAGTACTACCCTTCTATATCTTGAAATACTAGCGCACTTGTTATTTGGCTGGGGAAATGACATTAAAATGCTTCTCTGACCAGCAATTAATGGTGGCTGAAGATGAAAATCTTGGATTTGGAGCTCCCAACGGAATTTAAAAAGTCACTCCTTGCTCCTAATAGTAACAGTGATCATAACCCTTCTATCTTACAGGGGATTTATTTGGTGGCTCAGTTGCACTGATATTGCTGACAGTTTTGTAATGGAATATAGAATGCTTTTGGCATAGAGGTAAACATGCTGTTTGTCAGCTTTCCTATCTCGTGGCATCCACGTACCATGTGTATGCAGGGGGCAGCTGCTCTCTGCTGGGAACATCAGATAGGATTCCTGTTCATTGGGTTTAACAGACGCTGTCCTCCCCTTTGCAGAGGTAGAGAGGGAGCAGCTCGTAGTGCCCGTATTTAGCACAACCTGACAAGCACAGTTATCGTAGTACAGGATCAGGGCCACCTTCTGGAGAGAACACTGTTGCTTTCCCATCTCAAGCCTGTGCAAGTCTGTAATCCAATCTTTAGACCATCCAGGGAGAAAGGAGCTTGCTAAATGCAGCACTTACTCTGTGGATAGGACTACACTCCCTGTGCATGTAATGGATGACATGTTTGTTGCTCTGTGTCTGAAATCTGCCCACAGGGGTCTTGTGGAACCCTACCCCTCCTGAGTCTCCTTTTTGGGATGGATTGCATTGCTAACTCACATTGAATGGTGCAAAAGCTTAAAGAGGGACCGAAAAACTAACATTCGTTTTAATTTCTGTTCGAATTGTGCACCATTTAAATGATGTTCACCCTCGTCTTTCCAAAGTGAAAGATTAGGAGCTGCCATTTCGCAGAACCTGGGTTTTGAAACAGTAGTGAGAGCTGAGCCAGTACCAGGACTCGAACACCTCATAGGGATTATAGAGGCAAATCCGGGGGCTCTCAACCAATAGGGTAGGTCCAGAATTAACATGGGAAAAAACCAATACAATCCATTCTTGTGTCCACCGCAGATATATAAACCAAACGCGTTTCATGCATCCAATCACTTAATGGTAGGTAAATGGACAATCCTTATATAATGAACATGAATTACTATGTAATAAGTGCAGTTACATGATCCCTACTCCTCTGCACCGAACACACACAGAAACAAAGTTAAAAAGATTAAGAACAATGTAACACTTATGCAAACCTCTACTTTCTTCAATAAAATGTATCAAATGGACTTAAATAGCCATACTCCAATATGGAGAATACAAATAATGACTTGGAAATCAGAGAAATGATGAAAAGAACTATGATTTTGAAACAATTTAACATAGTATACTATCGCAATCAAAACCCCTCTAGTATACTGAATATGATTAACTGATATATAAAATAATCAAAACAGTTGTCATTTAAATATCATTCTGTATGATTTGCAAAACAAATCAAACGTACCACAACACATCCTTTTTGCTTGTAAGTAATTCAGTAATACATTTGCCCCCCTCTCCGTGTGTCTATCCCCTGAATGATGCATTTACTGCTGTCACCATCATTGCACCTTAGGAAATGTTGCCCTACAGGGCTTTCCTTAATCCACTGTATATCATCACTAGGTAATAACCGATTACCTGGCCTAGTGGTTAGTTGAGGCAAGTTGATCACATGCTCATTGTTTAAATATCCTATTAGTCTGGCCAGCATTATGGATCGTACACTTACTGCATGTTAATAAACAAATAACAGGAGTAGAATTGCAATCTTTGTAATATTCTATTGTGTGTTGTGTGCCCACCTCTACATTCTTACATGCCCTGCAGTGATGTACCACACTTGTATATACCCTGTGTACAGAACGATGTATTTTGGATCCTAAGCTTCACTTGAAAAGACAAGTGAGTGACAATACAGAGCTTTAGCTGCCACCATTCGGTTTTAAGTGCCCACTCTCCACAGCGTCGCTCAGTCTCACGGGCAAAGCTGGATGCTTATAGATGATGCAGGTGTGAAGAAGTTGCTGCTGCAGGGTGTTACAACTGTTCTCTTTTCCGAATAACTTTGTGAAGACCCTTTTCTGCTTTGCCTCCAATGAGAACCAAACATGTTACATTTGACAAATCCCCATGAACAATGAACTGAAAATGTTGATTGTTACGTTAACTGCAGTAACAAATTAATTATATTGCAATTCTGCATCATCCCATACGGTAATAAGGTCATCAATATAACATCTGTAAAATATAATAGATGTGCTCAAAGGAAAAAAGCACAACACACAATCTCCAAAGATGTCTGACTCTTCCCACCATGCCATGTAGAGATTGGCGAACGGAGTGTCTGATTCCACCCCCAAGCCCACCCCTCACCTTGGTAGACTTGTGAATCAAAATAATTAGGTTGGAAAATTATATTCAATGCTAGACAGACTTCCCAAAGAATTTCATATAGCTCTTGAACAGTGCTGTCTTCAAAAGTATTAGAACCGGCAGTCTACATGCAGGGTGCATGAACCAGGCTCCATCTGGTCCCCAAATAGCAAATGAATCCAAAATACTCAGCACTCCAGTTAGTGAGGTGTCTTTTATTCCACAAGTAGCGACGTTTCGACCACACAGGTGTGTGGCTCCTACTAATGCAAGTGTAACGGAAATCCAGCGCTTAGAGCATGAGGGGGCAGAGCGTCCGCCTCTAGCGCGGCACACACAGCTGTCAGTGCGCCTCAGAGGTGTGGCTACTGTTGGCAATAGCCCACCTCTGTGTCCAACAGGCCGTACGTTGGATGCACCTGTACTATGCAATCAGTGCCAATCGCATAGTATTAACAACAACGGCAATGAAAGTGCATGGGCAGATGGGCCCCCAAAGAATAACTGGGCCCGTGACAGCCATTTACCCCATGTTAAATACAGCCCGAGAAAGACCTGTGTGGTCAGAACAGAGTGCTGGATGTATTTTGTGTTTATTAGCACGGTATATCTGTGATATAGCTCAACTGTCAACTAACATATGGTTGAATTCTATGTTCACACTGAACTAAGAATTAAACAAGAAGTCCCAGATGTTTAGATGCATTAATTGTCAGCCACTATGAGCACAGCCAATGCGTCCCAATTGGAAAATGACCTCCTTATCGTCTGCTATGGGCTACAAATATTGGAAGATGGAAGTTGTAGTTTAACAATGTCTTAATCTAGCTGAAATAAGCAGCAAATGCAAACATTTCCTATGGGAGCTGTCCAGACATATAATAGTTTATTCCCTGCGTGTGATGTCTAGGTTTGAGGTGACTTGATTGATTAGATCACATATGATGAATTCCCACTAACAAGTGTTAACCATTCTCCTGTTTGAGACTTTCATTGAAAGGTATAAGAGCTGATATACACCCAGGCTAGCAAAAAAACAAACATAGTGTGCTATTGTGTTTGACTGACATCTGGTTTCTGCTCCCAAGGACTCCCTTTAATTATTTTTTGTGAATGCGGCCAAGTCAGTGTGTAAGTTGGAAAGTATAGGAAAGGAACATAAATAAGCATTTGTTATTTGTATATCCAGGAACCTTACCAGAGGAGTTGGGAGATTCCGTGAGATCCTAAGGGCAGTGGAGACACGAACTACACAGAATCTAAGAATGGTAAGTCATCCTTTGTTTTTTTTTATTACAAAAAAACGCTAAAAAAACCTGCAATGACAAATATGCATAGTATAAAAGTAAATGTATATTTTATTATGTCACAAAATATATTTCAAAATATATAAATAACAACATACACAAACAAATGATCTACAGTGCCACTAAAACGTCTTGTACGTTAGCCAGTCACTATGATCTCATACATAAAAAAAAGACATAAAACATCACACATATAGGATAAAATATATATGACAGAAGGATTCTAATAAAATCACTAGAAAAATCCTCTTACTCACTGGGTTTGTTCACCTGACCAGGTTTTGAACTATCAGATATAAAAAAACGATATTGCACTTGTTACCAATCCAACACCCCTCAGGACGCGTTTCGTTTGTCTCCCTCAGCTGGTGGGCGTCAGTGCAAAAAAAAGTTATTTTTTGTCAGACTAGGGACCAGTGCCAGAAATAGTAGTTCGGTACTTCCAGATTAAAGTGATGCTGGAAAAACATTTTATTTTATTATCCTATTTAGCACCTGATAACTTTGTGATCCAAATATATAACACAGAAAACCCAATAGAACCAAATAACCAGAACAATACTGTCCTTCTGGAAAGCTGATGTCTGCAAGGACTCCTCCAATCCCAAAATGCAGCATATAATCCAAACAGAAATTTGGCGATTAATATAACTTTAACAAAATGTGTAGTTCTAGAATGCTGTATCTGTTACAAACTCTTATCTGTTTCTTATCTGTTTACCACTACCATTCTGTTAAAATGCTTAAATTGTATCTAACTGCATCACTGTAAACAATATAATTTGAATATCCATACATTTAAAAAAAACTGACTCATATTAGTTTAGTTACATAGTAGTTTAAGTTGATCTACGTGGTAATGCTATTCAGAAACTTGGCATTCAATGAGGTCTAGCTGTAGTTTTTAGCAGAGGGAAGCAGACACACAATGAGACAAATAGGAAAGAGGATTGTACAATGAATGGAATATACACACACCTGCAGATGATTATTGCACACACAACTTCTAATATAGAAGCACAAATGAAATGTTAGTTGTCCCTAGTATGGTAATAAACTGGCGTGTACTTTTGATAGTAAATGTCAGTTTATACTCTGACCGACAGCTGCCATGATTCCATAGTCTGATCAGCGACCGTCTCTCTCTGCTAGCGCAGAGATAGACCTTCGTTTTTCATTGGATTAGCCGGGGGGACTTTAACTAGGTCCCCCCTGCTGATCCTATGAAAAAGCAAGGGTCTCTCTCTCTCTGCGCTTGCATCTCTGTGCTAGCAACGAGAAACCCCCACATCCTGCAGACCCCAATCAGATGGGGTGGGGTGAGCCCCCGCTCTGATTAGCTGTGAGACAGCCTGGAACTACTGTGTCTCACGGCAGTTCCAGGCTGTCTCATGCTGGCAGTGTCAGCGCACGCACAGCCAATCAGAGCGAGGGATTCACCCCACTCCATCTGATTGAGGTCTGCAGAATGTGGATACTCTGGACTAGCAGGACATATTTTTTTTTAACCATTGCTTTCTTCACGTTAAGGGTTAAAAAAAAAAAAAATTGAGGTAAACCTGTTTTGTTTTTCGGGCTGAGCGGGGGGCCCGCCTCGATCTGAATGCGAGGGTCTCTCGTTGCTAGCGCAGAGAGAGAGAGCTGGTCGCTGACCGGCCGGCTTCCTGTTTCCTATGGACGCTGCCGGTCAGAGCATAAACTGGTGTGTACCATGAAAAGTACATGAACATTTATCATTACACCGGGAACAACTAACTATATTAGAAGCACAAGTGAAGGATAAACGTTTAGTTAAGCAGGAAATATTATCTGGTTATGAAGAACACCCAGGGGATGTTACTATTACCCAACTTAATGGTGCTCATTTTATTTACCTCTGAAAGGCTGAGTCAGCCCTGCTGGGAATGGAACCTGTGACCCCAAGGGTTGAACCGATGATGCATTAGCCCACTGAACTATCATCAGGGAAATGCACTTATTTTGACTTCAAAATAGATGATCTTTATCCTGTTGTTTTACACTGTGCAGGGGCCTCTGGAATCTGTGAGAGAGCGCACACAGACTGGCTTCCTCCGCAGCCATTTTCATGCTAGCTTCTTAGAAAGTGCTATAATTAGCTATTACTGTGGAACCTGCAGATCTCTGCTGTGTCAAGTGTTTGGAATGAAGAGGGGTGTAGTTTTGGCAAGCTCTGTGTGCTGTAACACAAGAAGGAAGGCTTGGCGATAGAGGCAGGACAGTTGCTATAACAGCAGCAATCATGCTATTATACTGTATGTGCATTTATTAACCCCTTCGTGACGCATGGTGCTTGGTCCCAAACGACGCAAGCACCAAAACGTCATGATTTGTACCTGGCCACCGATCCCAAGGTGATCGGTAGCCAGGAACACTCTGTCAGAGACCCGATCAGGGTCTTAATAGACCCTGTGGGTCCCTGCCAAAAAACCGCGAGACCTACGGACGTCACTTGTGACGTCACGGAGGCGTGCCCGAACTCGGAAGTTCGGGCACAGCGCGATTTAGCAAAATGTAGCCGGTGCTCGCTTTGAGCACCGGCTACATTTCCCCTGTCAGACTGAGGCCACTCAAAGTGGCCTCATCTGACAGGTGGGATCCCGCTGTAAGTGCCGGCAGCGGGATCCGAAAACAGCTCATCGTGAGCTGTTTATTACAGGACGTACTATGCCGTCCTAACGACTTTAAGGCACTGGTAAGCTGGGTCCTGCCATTCATGTAGATGTTACTTTGACACATACCACCTACCTAAGCATTGTTGCAGACCATGTACACCCTACAAGGCTACACAAACAGAAGTTCCATAAGCAGGCTAGCGCTTTGGTTGTGTTGCCTTGGAAATGGTGTCGTCTCGCTGATGTCCGTCGTGTGCAACATGGTTGTTTTTTTTTTTTCTCCGGTGCTAGTCCAGTGCAACCTCTTGAGACTCGAGTATTGCAAGCAATATATATTGGCCACCTCCTTTTTGTATTGTATGTCTGTACAGTGATTTTATGTTTTCAGTTTTTGATATATATTTTTAAGATTAGTTGATTTGTATCTATTAAAGTAGTTCTCTCCTTTAAATGTTGTAAGGGCTGACATCAAGACTGATACACATGTACTTCATGGTTCCATCTACAGTGTCCAAAAGTATATTTATTCCCGATAACTACTAATCTGTTCAACCACTTTTTATCCTCTACTCTGCCTCCTATGAACTGCATGTAAACTATAACAATATTATTGTTTCTATAGCAACAGCTCTGCCTCTCTCTCCACAAAATGTCCACAAATTGACTTGTTTAACGTGTTGGGAGCGTTCAGACATAATGTAATGTTTTTCCTTCAGACAATTGCCCGCCAGCTGGCAGAGATATTGTTGCGAGGGATGTGTGAGCAGAGTTACTGGAACCCTTTGGAAGACCCTCCAAGCCAGTCCCCCTTAGATGACCCTCTTCGTCAGGGACTCAACACCAAAAGCTATGCACTCAGCAGAAGACCGAGGGTGCATATGGGAGAAAAGTAGGTCATCACCGTGCCTGATCTGATGGGTCTATTCTCTAAAATTGGACTTTGAGGTCGAAGTTCACTTTGAGACTTACTAAAATTCCGCACCTGAGTTTGGTTTGGGAAAAAAACCCACAGGTTTGAATCTTCACCCATTGAAAGTAACATGAGGCAAAATGAGTCAAACTCAGGTGCCAAATTTGAGTCTCAAAAATAGCTAAATTATTTCATTTCTTTTTTTTTTTTTATTTGCAGGCTATTAGCTAAGTATATGGATTTTATCCAGTATAATGTGCTGCTTTGCTGTCCCAAGTATTGCCCAATATTAACTACAAGTCACTCCTATATATAAATGGACTGTGACAAAATTGAGATATTATACATTGCTTTATTTTATACACACATATAATTCATTCTGTGGCAGAACATCACATGAGTTCACGTTCTGTGGAATTCTGGGTACATATGAGCTCTGTAATGCAGATGAAATATTTATTTCATGTCTTATTTCGATCTGATCTTCTTACAGCTGGGAACGAATCCTTGTATCCAATCCTCATTTCCTTCCCCCCTGAGCTAGACAACTTAGACGTTTCTCTTTCTGTTCTCTTCACTTCCTTCCTGTAGTTTGTTCTTAAATCCCAGTGCTCTGCCCTGCATTGATGTCTGTGAATACATAGAATTACCTTTCCTTTGTGGAAATATTTAACAAACTTTAGAAAGACATGTATGCTTTTTTTGGATTTGTTTTTCTGTTTTTTTTTTGTTTGTTTTTTTACAGAACGGTTTAAAGTGACAGTATCACCTAAATATTGTTTTTACTGCAAACGTAGAGAATAAAAAATTCTTGAAAGCGATCTATACAGTATGTTAGTAAAAGTGCAAGCAAAGGCCTAAATTAGGAGAAAAGTGTGTTTTTAAAAGTCTGCGGAGTCTCCTGTTTATGACATCACCTGTGGCACGGTATGCAAATTACACCTTTCCTATTGAAACGCTGTTAATTTGCATACTGAACCATACTTAACTGTGAGTTGTGCACAGCCAAACCTAAAATGTTGCTCTTGTAGAAGAGCACTTTTGGCCCTGCATAGTTAAGTCAATGAGATTTCTTAAGTCAGCAAGAAATATTGAAAAAAAAGTAAGTCTCGGCAGAAACTCCCCTGGACCTTACTTTTAGTGAATATAATAGGAGTAGTGCCTAGACTGTTCAAGAAACCTAACCCATGTCTGGGCTCATTTCTCTGACAATCAATGTGAACAAAGCTTAGAGCCTATTTTATTTCAATCCACCCTGCAGAGCATCTTCACTTTCTTTACTCTATCTGTGCTGGAATACTTAATTTAAAGAAACTGTATTATCAGTACATGCTAAAAAAAAAACAAAAAAACATTTTCTATTGAAGAGTACCTTTATCTGAGAGAAGGCCCAATGAAACCAATTTTAAATGAAGTTGTTGAGTAGCTGTGTTTACAGAGTTATATCCCGTGGCATATTCCAGGAACCATTCCAAAACTTTACATACAAGACTCATCTCTCTCTACAGCTTCTTGTACTGTCTCTAATCCAAACATTGCAGTGCTCTCCGTACAGAATCTGCATGTTTCATGTAATGATCTCTGCCAAAACCCCATCCCGGTTATGTGCACTGTACTTTGGTCCCATTGGGGTCTAAAATTGGAGTTCATTTTTTCTAGTACAGACATTTGACACTGGAATAATGTTGAATATTGTTGATTCTAGTTTCTCTTTCTCGATTATCACTTTCCCCTCCTTCTTTGTAGCATTTTTTGCCCCCAGGAAAACACGGAAGAGGCCCTTCTCCTGTTGCTCATCAGCGAGTCCATGGTAAGAGATACTATCATTTCTATAGCATGCCTTGGTGTATAATGATACAAATTACCTAACATCTACTATGGTGGAGAAGCTTCCATGTCGCTGTCATATGCCTCTGTCAGACCAAACAATACTGTAACCATGTGTGATGTGTTGGGCCAGTGGAATTACAATGTGTGCTTACACAAGAACTGTGCATGGCATCATAGTATGTATTACTTGAGATGGATGCAGCCTCCCCATTAATACCGTGTGTGACTGGAAACGCTCCTGTTATTAGAGACAAAATATTCAATAAGAACAAAACATTAAGTGGGCCTATCACAAGCTGCCACATCACAAGTCATGGTCTGCACAGGGACCTGCTGTGAGTCCTACAGTGAGTATATGTATTTTGTTCTCTTTTGTTTAGCCACTCATATTCATACCTAATGGTCATATTAATAATCCTGGCACTCTACCTCTTAATAAACAACCTGGCAACCTCCCCCCTCTGTACACAATAATTTACCACCTCATTCAGCAGATCTCCATTACCTTCCATTGTCACAATCTACTTTATATTTTTCCCTCTTACACCTTTCATGCTGCCTCTTCACTCACTTTATGTTTCTCATGTTCTCCATTCCTTCTAGACTGTAAGCTTGGGAGCAGGACCCTCTACCCACATTTTATTCTGAATATGTTTGTCTAATTGTGTTTGTAACTCCTTTGTAATGCTCTGCACTAAAATACTGTGTAAATAGTTGCGCTAAATAAATAAATGGCAATGTAATGGCAGCAGCGAGGTAACCACATCACTCTCTCCAGTCTGATGCTTTCATCAATCTGCAAGTCAGGTGCCTTTCTCCCTCAGCTCTGTTCCCAATGATAGAGCAGCATTCTGCTAGGCTGGGGCTCCAAGGTCTCCCTCAGATTCAAGCCTTCCCACTGGCTTTCCACAGCAACGCCGTAACAGCTGTCACTGCATCTGTTACCTGGTTTCCAGCCAACTTGTCCGCCGGAGATGTTTGTTTACCAGAATTTTCAGATATTCCGATGGAGAGAAATGCAGTGCATTGCAGATGTGCATATGTCAGCATGGTTCTCGGCTCACACAAATCAGTATGCTTGGTGGATTTCACTAGCTGTTTTGTTGGGGTACATTAAAAAAAATAGTTACTCTTTGCTCAAGCCCCAAAGGATGACCTGTAGTCCTTTGCACAATTCTGATAATGAACAAATTACTGGAGAGCTCTTGTAGCCCTCCTCTGCAACTTTCAAGTTCCATAATGTCCTTTTTAAGAAGCAGAATTGCCCTGCATATTGAGGTTGGGGTCAAGAGGCAAAATTATATCTTCCTACCGTGAGCAAAAAAACCCACATTTTTATACATGCCAATACCTTTTCTGCCGTCCACTGGCATTGCGCACTATTGCCAAGTCTATTGTCTTCAATTACAGGTTGAGTGTCCCTTATCCAAAAAACAAAATGACCCAAAGTCGGGGGAACATTTTTTGGATGCGTGTCAATTCGGATAAGGGACACTCACCTTTCTGGTGCATGTGGTGAAGCTCTTTTGCTTCACTCTTCTGTGTGCAGTGAATATGGAGCCAGTGCTCATGGGAAAAGTAGTTCCCAGAGCACTACGATGGGACAGAGGGACTACAGGCGACAACAGATCATCTCGGCAGCACAGTGGAGCAGGTAAGGTCACCAGCTCCACAGCTGGAAATGATCTATATTACCTAAATTCAGTTGCTCACATTAAATTCAGGTAATGTAGATCATTTTTAGGGCTGCCGAAATGATATGTTATCCGGAAGTATCCATTATCCGAATTGCTGCCGGACCCAAGCATTTCGGATAAGGGATATACAATCTGTAACCCTAAAACCTTCTTATTAACAGATTTTCCCAAGGAAATACCATTCAAAGTATGTGTTACATTTATTATTTTGCCCAAAATTCATAACTTTAGATTTGTGTACACAGAACCCCATTTGCCAACTAACTTTTAATTTCATGTGGGGATTCTACAGATTGACCCCTGTTGTCTGAACATTGCAAAGTATCTCTGAATCCAAACCAAGTAGGCTTGTGCTTAACTGTATTCAAAAAACCATTCCCCGAGGCACAGAACCCTTTAGTTGCATGTATATTCAATAGGCAAGGTTACCCTAAAACGTAACCATTATTCACATATGTAAAACGAAACTCCACAGGACGCAAGATTGGATCTTCAGCGATCGTTACAGCCTGACATGTTTCGTATGATGAGCGGACAAGCACATACCCCTCCCTTCTAAAAACCCCAGTTATGATATGGGGTGGTGTAACAAGAAAAAAACCATGGCTAATTAAAAAGCAATATGAAATATTAAAACATACAAGAGTCAGAAGAGCCCAAATTACACCATATTTGATGTCATTTGGGGTCTTTGATGCACAGGGTGTACCTGATAGTAATAGTATTAGCTGCCGTTCCTTTGATTGAAATTTGTTTGTTATTTCTCTTCGGGGTTTTTATATTGTGCTGCCTCATTACACAGAACACCCAACTCTACTGGCAGGAGTGTGCATTATGATTTACTGTTTCTATTTATTTGTGTATATGTGTATTGAACATCATGCTACGTAAACCTTCGGTATTTATTGCACACCATGTATTTACATATCATTTCTTATGCCAATAAATGCACCCAATTGTGTTGTAATTCTGGGCTATTGTAGGTTTTTAATATTTTTTTTTTTTTAAATTGCCATGGACCTTTCTCTTGCGGTATTTACGGAGAGGTTTAGCAGGGGGGCCATGTGATTAAACCCGTCTTAATTCTTTCCCCCCTCAGTGGTACTACATCTGCTTTTGATGGTGTAACATGAACATGTAGGGTTTTGTATATTTGCTTCACATTATTTTTGCCATTCACTTATAAACTTGGAAGACTTTTTCGGACACTTAAGTAAAATAAATAGCGAGTTGCCGTAAGAGAAACGATTATTTATTTTTTTGCCTGTGTTTTGTTTTAGGCCAATAGAGACGCAGTGCTGAGCCGCATCCCAGAGCACAAGAATGACCGGATAATTAGCTTGCAGAGTGCGTCAGTGGTGTATGACTTACTGACCATAGCATTGGGGAGGAGAGGGCAGTATGAGATGCTGTCTGAGGTATGTTTGAGCATCAGTGCTCAATAGAGCTCAAAATCCACTAAATACATGATTATACCACTTTTAAAGTAGGAACAACGTTTTAAAAGTAACAAATTGGCCATGTTTTGCTTCCTTAAAGGACCACACCGAAATCAAATAAGTGATGCATATTAAAACTATCACTTGATTTACAAATATGTTTTAAGTGTTTTATATTTAGTTGCTTGGATACAAGCCTTATAGTAAGGCAGGCTTTCGTCCTGGCACAGATCCTCTTCATTGGCTCTGCAAAAATGGACTACTTCAGAATCCCACTCGAGCCAATCAGAAGGCTCCAGAGGAGATGCATAAGGGTACCAAAAGTGCATTGTCCCTTGTGTGCTTTATCTCTCTGAGAACATTTCATCTCAGGGAAACCTGATGCCCTGGACACAACTCATTGTTTCGAAAATAGATGTGTTGAGTCACAGACGGAGATAAATCCCCTGTGGAGTAACCATGACAGTACAAAATACTGCATGAGCTAAGGAAGAGAACACATGCTAACTGTGGTAACATTTTGATGTCCCGGTTACATAGTTCAGAACAGTGTACTAGAAAATAAACTAATGATACTCCATTATTTACCCCTTTCTTCAAGATATCTAGAAAAATATGCAAGTACAACGTTATTTTCAATGCACACGTGTTGAGCACTGCAGTGTACAGCTGTATGCTGAGACGTTTCAAACCCTAGCAGTTTTTTGCAGTGACAATTTAGAGCATAGTAAACAATGTATACATTGAGAGTTTGATGCGTAAAATGTGTTTTGTCTTTGCTGCTTATGCAAATGACTTGCAATTATGTTTCTACGTATGCAAATGAACCTCAGGCAACACGGTCGTTTCAGAAATAGGAGGCCTCACGGACACATTAAAAACCCCTTCGGTCTCTTAATCTATCCATTTGTTTGCTGTTCTTCTCACTGTACAGGTCTTTTTTAATCCTTTACATTCTTTGCATAACACGAAGTCCCTACAAAACAAGTCCCTTTGTTTTACCTGCTGAAGCTATACGTTATAAATACATTGAACAAACATACAAAAAAAGATTATTCGATGCTACCAACTCTAATACGCATTCAGAATGTGTTGCTGCATTCCTTTACACGGTACTTCGGTTTTCCTTCACACAGGCACATATGGGTCCGTTTCACTCCGGAATTCACTATATGGAAGGAGATCACAGGGCCTGAGCAATACGGACAGTGTGAAACCCACTGAAAGCTCCAAAATCCACTTATGTCAGATTTTAATGCTAGAGAACATGAAGCAGTAGCTGGAATTACCGATGGTTTTGTTTAATAATATATTGTGTTTTGGCATGTATTTCACAGCTGCTTGCTCTAACCCAGAGGGATCTGCCACATAATATTCAGTGGAATTTTAATGACCCTGGTTTAAGCGTTGTGTTCACTGTACCAGAGCAGACAGAGATATCCTCTCTCTTCCTTCTTATAAAGCAAGCCAGGGGAATCCTCTAGACAAGATGTGATTGTTTCTATTTGTCCCATTTTGACCTTGTGTTTCATGCAATGCTTTCAGCTGGACTGTGTTTCAATTTATCTGCCCTTTCTACCTTTACATGTACTATATGTTTTCTAAGTTAACCTTTTAAAGATACATTTTTTTTTTTTTTTTTTTTTACATTTTTACTTTTCATCTCCGTTTTTTTTTCTGGATTACGAATATTGAAGATTAGTTGGTGTCTAAGTTTCTCTACTATGAGACCCCAAATCACCATACTTTTTACTGAACCCCAGTAATTTTCATTTTACAAGATCATTCACTTGTTTATTGTTGCAAACCTTTGGGAGCTATTCACAGAATGTAAGTTGCTGGTGAGTTGGAACTATAGATGGTGCAGGGACACATCCTGGAGACTTTTCCCTGATAGTACAACCGTTGGTCCTGATTTAAGTCTTAGATTTAGTTACACATCACACAGGTTCAGTTGAAATTCTCAAGGTTTGTATCCTGCACAATGCATGGAGAAGTCTGTGAAATGAGTTCTTCTCACCTGTACCTCATTTTTGGTGAATAGCTCTGTGTGTCTTGCACTCTTTAAATCTACCAACATTATCCGAGCTCCTCAATTTAGGAATGCAGAAGAATTGTGGTCTCGACACATAATTGGAATAGACCCCGTACAATGTTGGAATACTATGATGGGGGGCATCCACAAAGTGGGCTGCATGTTCAGCAAGGCATTTGTTTGTGGGCCGCTATACATTTTCCTTATTATTTATAGTAGTAGTGAAGAATAACTTGTTAGCCACAGAAAAATTATTTGGTGATTGTAGCCGTAATACAGCAGCAGTCCAAAAACATTTTTAATTAACTTCATTCAAATGAAACGACACACTTATAGAGCTAATGAGAAGGTGTAGTTAAATCTGCTGTTCTGCAGTTTGGCACACCTGGATTGCTTTCTTTTACCACAGCTCCCTAAATATGATTTTGCTTCTCCTTGGCCACAATGCCCACCATAATAATGGCAGTTTCCACTTCGTGTGTGGTCCTAATATCTGGCCTATCAGTGATTTCATCAATTCCGCCATTAAGATTTGCACAGATACCAAATTCTGTAACCATGCTACCTGTCGGTAGACCTCAATGCTCCACCTGTCTTTATCTTGTGCTTTTATAAATTCCTAGTTTAAAAGGTCACATCCCTGGGGCCTTTTGAAATCTGAGGTTCACTTGACTGCAAATATTTATCACGGTATAAAAGGGTATTTTATAATGACCGTAACCAGGAACCCAAAAGCTCCTTTATTGAGCCACCCTCCCCCGGGCCAAAATGTAGATCAAAGAGGAGAACAGCTTTAATTCTGGTACAGCAAACAGACACATGAGGCCACATTGACCCACCCATCTGTGGCCTCCAGAATGTTGCCGTGGTTTGATCTCTGAGAAACCGCACTATAGAATAGTCCTAGAAATGTTATTGTAACTGAAGAATCTTGAGATGGTTCTTCAGTGTTCCATCAATGACTAATTCATTTGTAGCAGGCAAGGTGTTTCTTTTTTGGGGTAAAATGGGATTTCTTAACCTCACTCATCACTCATGCTTTTATTTTTTTACAAACGTATGTATATTCATTTGCCACTCTAGAGCTTCTATAAACATCCATAACTGTTATGGCATATATTTGCTGATCTAGTGATACATTTGCACATCCCAATGTTTATATATTCCATTGAACCCTCACTCATCCACTCTTTTTCTTCCACACCAGTGTTTGGAGAGAGCCATGAAATTTGCTTTTGAGGAGTTCCACCTCTGGTACCAGTTTGCCCTCTCATTGATGGCTGCAGGAAAGGTGATTTCTATATATTTTTTGCTTTTCATTCCTTTTTCCTTCTGCTTTATGGTCCTTCAGAATCACTCACTACTGATTTTTACGTCTAACTCATTGCTGTGAATGTGTGTCATCCTCCAATCCATACCGACAGACTAATACCCAGCAGCAAAACAGGGGGAGGGAGAAAGGATGAAACCTCCTCATACACGGACTGTTCATTCTTTCAAGCATCACAGTCCTTTTACTTCCAATCTCAGTGTGTGATTAATTGTTTGTCTTGTAAAATGGTTTTAGCTGCTGTTTATTTTTTCTCTCATTATTTTGGGTGATTTTCTGTCTGCATTTGTTCAAGATTTAAATTAACTGCAGTTGCCAATATTTAGGCAGTGTTAAAGGTTTGTTTGGGATATATATATTTGGGACCTTGCCTAGGTCAAGGTATTTCTTCTCAACAAACTGCAGAATGCCACTTGGCTGATAAAACTGATCTTTGTTTTCTTCTTCTCAATTATCTAACCAGTCTGCACGAGCTGTAAAAGTTTTACATGAATGTATCCGTCTGAAACCAGAGGACGCCACAATACCCCTGCTTGCTGCCAAACTCTGCATGGGTTCCTTGCACTGGGTGAGTTGATGTAGCTGTGATCTGGGCAGACTAGATGGACGGATTGATTCTTCTCTGCCCACACATTCTCTTTTTCTAGGTGATAGAAGATAAAGGGGATACGCTCTTTTACACGTGCCCCATGTGCCCACAGCTCATGATCTCCAACATGGGGAGGGATGGTAGGCAAAGCTTGCCCGGGTAGCAAGCCAAAGGTTACCAAATTTACTGCAGACAAGTATTTCTATAGCGAAATATGGGCTGTTGCGCTTAAAAGACATCTGTCACCTAAACACTATATATGCAGTAAAAGTAGAGAATAAACAGTGATCAATACAGGCTACCTGAATTGCACACAAATGGATTAATTACAACGTGTTTACATTTGTGTCTATGGCGTCTCTTTCTTTTGACATCTACTCATGGCTTTGTACGCAAATTACATTTCCCACCGAGAGTAGGGATTTTCACACCTAGCCTTAAGGTGACATCATCAACAAGCGACTACACAGACACATTGCTCTGTCTATTTATGCATTTGCATGCAGTTCTGCTAAAACTGTTTAGTGTAGATCATTTTTAGGTGATGGAGTCCCTTCAAAGGGAGTCTCCACAATGCATAGATAATGTTTCATATATTTATTATTATTATTATTGTCAAAGTTCTCAGTATAAGCGATGTTTAGGTTGACAGAGAGTGCCTTTTAGTGTAAATTCCTAGAAGTGGTGTTTCAGTGAGCAGGAACGGCTTTTTGTGGCTGGGTTTTCTTGATTCCTGTTTTTGTTTTATGTTTTCAGATGGAAGAAGCCGAGAGATTTGCCAAACTGGTTGTTGATTGCGGAGACAAAAGCTCCGAATTTAAGGCCAAAGGATTCCTGGCACTAGGACTTACTTACAGCTTGCAGGCATCTGACGGTAAGATTAGCTAGTATGCTGGGGATAGTATGGGGGATGTGAGAGGCTAGTTCTGTACTGATAAAGCGCTGGGCAGTACTGGGGCAGTGGGATGCTAGCAGGGGAGAATGGCTACTGTGAGAGGACACACGTGTGGTAAAAATGCTGACACACTGGTTGAACTGGTACTATAAGAGGCTGGCACCATAATAAGTATAATGTTGGTGGTTTTAGGGCTGTGGTGTGTTTTGCATTATAATAACAAGCATAACAGTGTTTGTAGTAATTTAGGTTAAAAAAGACTTAAGTCCATAAAGTCTAACCCTTCTACCGATCATTCCTGCTTTTGATCCAAAAGAAGGCAAAACCCCCTTTGGAAGCTATTTTGGATTTTGTGGCTTGAGGAAAAATTCCTTCTTGACTCCAAAAGGCAATCCGATTTCTTCTTGGATCAAGAAGCTATATTATTAATACCTATTCTATTATTAATAGCCCTGTATGTCCTGCCTTTCTAAAAAAAAAAAAAAAAACTATCCAGACCCTGGGCCAGGAACCAGACAGGGGCAGAAGGTAAGATGCAAAATACCTTTTATTAATAATAAATGGTAAAAAGGTAAGAACAGTCCAAAAAGCAATATCGGGACGAGCCAGGGTCAGGAGAATAGAAATCAGCGGAGTCAGGAACAAAGCCAGGAATCAAGAACCAGAAGAGAAGTCAGCCAGGCCAGGTCAGGAACACAGAAATCACAGGAACTGCACTTGGAAGCCGTAAACAATGTAAGGGCAAATCGATTAATCGATACCCCGTTTTTTTTTTTTTATATGGGGGAAGGATTGTCAGGCTAATTCCAACTTGACAGGTAGTGTTAATCTGGACCTCCAATCTCAGACTTTAGTGACTGGACAGCACTCTGTCCCTACATTGACGATTGTCATTTGACCTCAGAGAACACTACAAAGCAAACTCCTTTATACAGCATCATTGTCTCTCTAGATCACATTCTGATATGCCAATACCAGTTTTCAATGCAGAGGCTGCATGCCCAGAAGCCAGTCCCTGATTGCACCTTGTCTCTGTTTTACAGCCTCACTGAGAGGGATGCAGGAGGACTTGCAGAGGAAAGCTCTTCTTGCATTTCAGAGGTGAGTGGGCGGAAGTTCCGAGTGTTATTTCCATCTTTGGGCAGCAAGTGTAAGAGGGGACTGTATGTTCAGTACATGGAGAAGCACATATGCAGCAGTGTATGAGGGGACTGTATGTTCAGTACATGGAGAAGCACATATGCAGCAGTGTATGAGGGGACTGTATGTTCAGTACATGGAGAAGCACATATGCAGCAGTGTATGAGGGGACTGTGCTTTCAGTACATGGAGAAGCACATATGCAGCAGTGTATGAGGGGACTGTGCATTCAGTACATGGAGAAGCACATATGCAGCAGTGTATGAGGGGACTGTATGTTCAGTACATGGAGAAGCACATATGCAGCAGTGTATGAGGGGACTGTGCATTCAGTACATGGAGAAGCACATATGCAGCAGTGTATGAGGGGACTGTATGTTCAGTACATGGAGAAGCACATATGCAGCAGTGTATGAGGGGACTGTGCATTCAGTACATGGAGAAGCACATATGCAGCAGTGTATGAGGGAACTGTGCATTCAGTACATGGAGAAGCACATATGCAGCAGTGTAAGAGGGGACTGTGCATTCAGTACATGGAGAAGCACATATGCAGCAGTGTAAGAGGGGACTGTGCATTCAGTACATGGAGAAGCACATATGCAGCAGTGTAAGAGGGGACTGTGCTTTCAGTACATGGAGAAGCACATATGCAGCAGTGTAAGGGGACTGTGCATTCAGTACATGGAGAAGCACATATGCAGCAGTGTAAGAGGGGACTGTGCATTCAGTACATGGAGAAGCACTTTTGCAGCAGTGTAAGGGGACTGTGCATTCAGTACATGGAGAAGCACATATGCAGCAGTGTAAGAGGGGACTGTGCGTTCAGTACATGGAGAAGCACATATGCAGCAGTGTATGAGGGGACTGTATGTTCAGTACATGGAGAAGCACATATGCAGCAGTGTAAGAGGGGACTGTGCATTCAGTACATGGAGAAGCACATATGCAGCAGTGTAAGAGGGGACTGTGCTTTCAGTACATGGAGAAGCACATATGCAGCAGTGTAAGAGGGGACTGTATGTTCAGTACATGGAGAAGCACATATGCAGCAGTGTATGAGGGGACTGTATGTTCAGTACATGGAGAAGCACATATGCAGCAGTGTAAGAGGGGGCTGAAGGTTCAATACATGGAGAAGCACATATGCAGCAGTGTAAGAGGGGACTGTGCGTTCAGTACATAGAGGAGTGAGCCTATTGCTACTGCTAGAGAGCGTGCTCATTAAACCGATTTTACTACTGTTTATAATGGCTGATTGCAATGCCAGACATCTCTGCTCCTTTTCACTTCTTACAGTAGCAGCTTTTCTGCAGGCTGGGTTTATTAAATAATTAGGAAATGCAATGTTTATATAACAAGCCAAGAAAGGACGCTGATTTAGGTGAAACTTGTATTCATGTAAACTTAAAAAAGCATTGGTGTATTAAATGTGGTCAGAGATGCATTTTTAGCTTGTCAGTCTTCTGTTAGAATATTGAGGAGGGTCTAGAACACTTCTTCGCGGCTGCTTCACGGCTGACAATTCAGCGTGTCAGTTTGAATGCTGAACTGTCACTGTTGAAGATCAACGAGGCCACTTTATCGCAGCAGTATACACGCTGAACGGTCAGGGCTTACAAATGCACACCCCCCATAAATGAACCCCCCTAAAAGCGACTCCCCGAGCCCTAATACTAAATTAACCCTCCCGAGCCCTAATACTAAAATTAACCCTCCCGAGCCTTAATACTAAAATTAACCCTCCTGAGCCCTAATACTAAATTGACTCCCCCCGAACCCTAATACTAAATTGACTCCCCCCGAACCCTAATACTAAATTGACTCCCCCCGAACCCTAATACTAAATTGACTCCCCCCCCGAACCCTAATACTAAATTGACTCCCCCCGAACCCTAATACTAAATCAACCCTCCCGAGCCCCAATACTAAAAGTAACCCCCGGAACCCTAATACTAAAATTAACTCCCCCCGAACCCTAATACTAAATTGACTCCCCCCCCCGAACCCTAATACTAAATTAACCCTCCCGAGCCCCAATACTAAAATTAACCCCCTGAACCCTAATACTAAATTGACTCCCCCCGAACCCTAATACTAAATTGACTCCCCCCCGAACCCCAATACTAAATTAACCCTCCCGAGCCCCAATACTAAAATTAACCCCCTGAACCCTAATACTAAATTGACTCCCCCCGAACCCTAATACTAAATTGACTCCCCCCGAACCCTAATACTAAATTAACCCTCCCGAGCCCCAATACTAAAATTAAGCCCCTGAACCCTAATACTAAATTGACTTCCCCCGAACCCCAATACTAAATTGACCCCCCCGAACCCTAATACTAAATTGACTCCCCCCGAACCCTAATACTAAATTGACCCCCCCGAACCCTAATACTAAATTGACTCCCCCCGAACCCTAATACTAAATTGACTCCCCCCGAACCCTAATACTAAATTAACTCCCCCCGAACCCTAATACTAAATTAACTCCCCCCGAACCCTAATACTAAATTAACTCCCCCCAGTATGGCGACCAGGAAATGAGACCTGGCGCTTGGGTGAAGTTACCCTCCTTGTCCCCTTGCCGCTGCTATAGGATTTTCTTTTCTTTTTTTTGAGCGCGAGGGGGTAAAGTCTGTGCGGATGGCTCAGACTGGCGAGTATGCTTGCGTGATTGTCTGGCTCCTAAATTTTTTTGCTAGCTCCTAAAATCAAATGAGATTTGTCAAGCCCTGGGTTATGCAATATAAATAGTGATGCAAATGCTCTGGAAAAAGTCCCCTCATCTTATATTCAAGGTAGTCTTATAATCTGACCTCATTGAGGTCTGACTATAAGACTGGGATCCTGGTCCCCCGCAGAGCTACAGGGGACCTGGATCCCCCTCACGGGCAGCCGGTGGATGTCTGCACAATGCGCCGATTGGACACCTGGAAAACATGAACAGGGGGAAGGTTAAGTCTGGGGTGGAAGGGGAAGCAGCATTGGCTCAGCTTGGGGGGGTGGCGCATTGGTGGGGGCCAGAATTGGCGAAGTCTGGGGGGCAGATGGCTGTGCTGTGGATGCATTGTCTAAGTCTGGGAGGCAGACAGGCAAATAAAAGGCATGAAAGAAATTCATTTTTTTTCCTATCATAATTTTTATTATGCAAAAGCAGTATACATGTGAATATTTACAAGTAAAACCTTTTTCCTATGGGCAGTCTTATATTCATTCCTAAATGAATATACAAAGTTTGGGCGGTCGTCTTATAATCAGGGTAGTCTTATGTTCGAGCAAATAGGGTAATCACAAGCAATACACCTGTGATCGTGTGTCACCCGAATCACCACGCTTTACATAAAACCAACACAAAATATGTGGATTTTATTTTGTGCTGTGTCTATGTATTTGTGTTACTAACACTACGTATGATAGGACGGGGCTGAAAATACCTGCTTATGATATAGCACCGGGTGCGTGAAACTTGGCACGCCTTGGTGTCGCTCCAGTGTGACTTGCCAGTTATTGTTTTGCTGTTTTTCTTTACTATTTAAAGCTGAATGTTTGGACTGACTAAAGGAAACTTCACTGGACCAGCCATATCGGTTTCTCTCTATTGGATTTTCATGATTAATACTAGCCGATCCCAACACAGAACAGGCATTTTGTGCTTTCAAATTTTACCACCTAGGAAGAATATTCCTTTCTTGATTTCAAAAGGCAATAAGATTACTTCTTGGATCAACACGCTGGAAATATTAATGTTTATTCTATTATTTACAGCCCTTTATGTTCTGGTTTTCTAAAAGAAAAATATCCAGACCTTTTCTCTAGTATCTGAAGCACCTCTTGGCAGTGAATTCCATACATTTTTGTCCTTACTGTAAAGCAGGGGTCCTCAAACTTTTTAAACAGGGGGCCAGTTCACTGTCCCTCAGACCGTTGAAGGGCCGGACTATAGTAAAAATAAAAACTATGAAGAAATTCCTATGCACACTGCATATATCTTATTTTGAACAAAACGAGAACAAATACAATATTTAAAGTAAAGTTAAATCAACAAACTTACCAGTATTTCAATGGGAATAGTGTGCCAGTCAGAGCCCAGGAATATTATGCCAGTCAGATGCCCAGGAATATGATGCCAGTCAGAGCCCAGGAATATTATGCCAGTCAGATGCCCAGGAATATTATGCCAGTCAGATGCCTAGGAATATTATGCCAGTCAGATGCCCAGGAATATGATGCCAGTCAGATGCCCAGGAATATTTTGCCAGTCAGATGCCCAGGAATATGATGCCAGTCAGATGCCCAGGAATATGATGCCAGTCAGATGCCCAGGAATATGATGCCAGTCAGATGCCCAGGAATATGATGCCAGTCAGATGCCCAGGAATATGATGCCAGTCAGATGCCCAGGAATATGATGCCAGTCAGATGCCCAGGAATATGATGCCAGTCAGATGCCCAGGAATATGATGCCAGTCAGATGCCCAGGAATATGATGCCAGTCAGATGCCCTGGAATATGATGCCAGTCAGATGCCCAGGAATATGATGCCAGTCAGATGCCCAGGAATTTGCCAGTCAGATGCCCTGGAATATGATGCCAGTCAGATGCCCAGGAATATGATGCCAGTCAGATGCCCAGGAATATGATGCCAGTCAGATGCCCAGGAATATGATGCCAGTCAGATGCCCAGGAATATTATGCCAGTCAGATGCCCAGGAATATTTTGCCAGTCAGATGCCCAGGAATATTTTGCCAGTCAGATGCCCAGTAATATGATGCCAGTCAGATGCCCAGTAATATGATGCCAGTCAGATGCCCAGGAATATTGTGCCAGTCAGATGCCCAGGAATATTGTGCCAGTCAGATGCCCAGGAATATTGTGCCGGTCAGATGCCCAGGAATATGATGCCAGTCAGATGCCCAGGAATATGATGCCAGTCAGATGCCCAGGAATATGATGCCAGTCAGATGCCCAGGAAAATGATGCCAGTCAGATGCCCAGGAATATGATGCCAGTCAGATGCCCAGGAATGTGATTTCAGTCAGATGCCCAGGAATATTTTGCCAGTCAGATGCCCAGGAATATGATGCCAGTCAGATGCCCAGGAATATTTTGCCAGTCAGAGCCCAGGAATATTATGCCAGTCAGATGCCCAGGAATATGATGCCAGTCAGATGCCCAGGAATATGATGCCAGTCACAGCCCAGGAATATTTTGCCAGTCAGATGCCCAGGAATATTTTGCCATTCAGATGCCCAGGAATATTATGCCAGTCAGATGCCCAGGAATATTTTGCCATTCAGATGCCCAGGAATATTGTGCCAGTCAGAGCCCAGGAATAGTGCTCGTTATCCCTCCCTCCTCCCCCGCCACTTACCTCCAGCTGCTGTGTCCCCGGACGTCTCGCGCGGTGTCCTCCTGTGGAGGAGGGAAACAGTTACCGGATCCGGATGTGACGTAACGTCACATCCGGTCGCGGTAATTTTGCGGCTGCCCGAAAGAAAAAAAAAAAGTAAACAGTGCGTGGGGGGGGGGGGGGGGGGGTGCCGGCAGCACCCCCTGCGGGCCACATAAATGTCCTCGGCGGGCCGTAGTTTGAGGACCCCTGCTGTAAAGAAACCCCTCCTTTGTTGTCTATGAACTCTTCACTCCTGCAGAGGATGACCTCTTTGTACATTTCTGTGAAATGAACAGATCCTCTATACCCCTATATTGTATTGTATACGAATGCAACTTTTCTATTCTCTCTTCTTAACTAAGATCTTCCATCCTTATTAATTTTGTAGCCCTGCTTTGCACTTGTTCTTATTCCGTAACATCCTTTTTAAGAACTGGTGCCCAGAATTGTACTGAATATTCAAGACAAGGTCTTACCATTGACTTGTAAAGAGGGAGATAATATCCTCTTGTTAATTGATACCCCTTGTTATACATGCCAAGATCGTATTAGTCTTCGTCTGACTGACATTGTGCACTGTTGCTTGTTTGTTTCCTGATCTATTTTTCTTTCTTGAGATATTAAGATGGCTCCTTAAGGTGATGTGCAAATCTGTAATCTTTTTATCTACATTGGTTTATAAGACCAATAAGACATTGATTTTGCCTAATTTATTAATTCTTTTTTTATTGTTTATAATTCTTTATTTATTTTCAAATACAAAATGAATTTATTTAAACATGCATCTTATGGTTTCCAATTGAGATCATAAATATTGGTAATTTCTAACATAATAAATTATTTTTGGCAATGTAGTCCATAGTGTACATAATTTATTAATGTTAATTACTGTACACGCAGAACACAAACCATGTTATAACAATCTATCACCGTCTGCTCCGATAGAATTTACACAAGTTTATTCTAAGAGATATTGATCTCAAAAAATTTGAAAAGTTGGATTATTTAAGTTTTTCTTGGTTTACATTCTCATCGATTTAGGATTTCTGCGTGATTCTATTTCGACAACGTCTATTGATATGTGATGGCCAGATTGATAATCGATACGGTGTATATCACACTAGAGAAACAAGGGAATAAAACAATACTTTTCTCAATTGTGTGTCCTATCCTCAATAAAGCTTCCTCAATCCCTGAACAACTGTAGACCACAGTGTGGGTAATAATGCTAATTATCAATAAGAAGTGCAGAGGAGCTTATATTTAACAAATTCTTGCCTTCATGTATATGAAGCTGTAAAATGTGCACAGTTTCCCTACATTGTCCATGCATTTGATAGGCTGTTTGTTGTAAGTCAATAATTAATTAAACTTTACTTTATTTGCTTGATAGAGTCCCCAGTCCCTTCTATTTTCATTTCCTGCCCCTTGGCTCAGTTGTGTTGCCGGCACAAATGAACTAAAGGGCTGAATGTGGCGTCCGAAATGCAAATTGTGCACCACGGCATGTGCGATTATGGGGTTTAAACACATGTGTGCGTACAATCCTGCAGTCGGGAATCTTCCGAACTGCATTGCCGACACAACTGTCAGCCACGCAATTCAGATGTAACATTCATGAATGAAATAAAGTAAGTCCCCTGGAAAAAAAAAAAAATAAGTTCACTTAAGTTAATTATTGACTCGGTGTCGAAAAATAAAAGTTTCCCACTTTTTTCAGTTATTGCACTCCATTACGGTGCATCTTTTACAGCCATGCAGACAGGATTATTGAAATTCCAAATTCAAAACAATGTTAAAGGCCATCTAAACATTGTTTAAACAGAGAATGTACAGAATAGAATGTTTTTTTTTTTAATTACCTATACGTTGTGTTAGTAGACCTGAAAACAAATATCACATGTGGTTTGGTATGCCAATGAAGCATTTTCCATGGGAAATGTGGAATTTGCATATGAAGCCAAAAGATGATGTCATACACAAGAGACAGACACCACACACATCTAAAACACATTTTTCTCTTTAATTTATGGATTTGCCTGCAGTTCTACTAATACAATGTATAGATGATGTTTGATTGTCTGCATTGTGAACAATGCTAGGTGATGGAGGTCCTTTAACATGCAATATAGACGATATATCGTGAATATTCTGGGGTAACAGGTCTGCTTCATTGGTTTGCAGTACTTATTTTGCTGCGATTGAAATACACAGAGATGCTAAATATGTCCCCGTAGCAGGCCATGTGAACAGGCACAGTTTGGGCAAAATAAATACATTGTAAATAGAAATGAAAATGAAACCCTGAGTTGTTTTCATTGATCATATTACAGGTTTCCACATCCATTTCAGACAGTTTGTGTTGATAGCTTCTTAAACACTAAACTTTCATTATCTTGACATCTAAATTACATATCCAAGCCGAGTGACGTGTTACATCACTGATGTGTGGAGAGAAAATGCCAAACCCCATCCGCTCTGATTAAGCAGTGTGGGTACCGGCTCCTAAAGCTGGTATACATGTGATTTCTACAGAGCAAATCCCCAAACATAGAAGGGTTTTGTTTTTAACCGATGCGGGCAAGCACAATTCTTTATTTTTTGCCACAAACGAACTAAAGATGATCATAAAATGATGTGTGTGGTCCTGACATGACCCCTCGTCCCTCGCCTATTTGCCAACGAGCCGACCTTTCTTCAGCAACAAAAATCTAGATCACCAGAGCGTCAAAAAAAAAAAGGCTCTCCACAAAAGCAGAGCTCCAAAATCGGGAGTCTCTTGCGCTTTAAAGGAAAACCAAAAGTTGCTTTCAACTGAGACAGTGCTTTAGAATTGGGAGTTTCGGTGCTTGGGAGCTGGCAACAGCAGCAGACACCATTGGGGCTATTCACTAAAAAAGGTGAGTTCATCTCACCAGTTCAGCTATACAATGTGAAGCAAACCTGGTTAGTAGAACTCATCCTATAAAATGCATAGCTACTCCTCCTTTTAGTGAATAGTCCTATTAGAGTTGCTCCCTATCAATCCAGCTCTTGATAGCCTTATAATGCCAACAATACTAATGAAAGAACATTTCAGAATAGACACTTCTTTAAAAAAAAAATTAAAAAAATATCCTAAAACATTACCAAGTAATATGTTCAATCAAAACTATTTACACCTCCTGAGGAAATCCCACAAAGCCAGCAAAATGCGTCAGGTTCTTGTGTACAGAATGTATATACTTCCTCAAACAAAGTGTAACGTGAACATACCTACTTTTTCTGAGTGCATTATTTATATCTGTGTATTAAAGAAGTTGTATATTTATACGTGTGTGTGTGTGTATATATATATATATATATATAAAATCCAAAGATCAGCGCACTCACCTCAAAGCAGGTAGGAGAAAAACTCAAAGCTATAGGTTTCATTAAAGCTACTTAAAAACACCTGTCTTACTAAGATAACAAAATTGGAGATTTAGTCACATATATGGCCATATTATGCTAAGCCCACCACTACATCAAAGTACTCCAATATTGGTGGGTCCTAACACCAAGTACTGTTGCTTTTAAGTAGCTTTAATGAAACCTATAGCTTTAAGAGTTTTTCTCCTACCTGCTTTGAGGTGAGTGCGCTGATCTTTGGATTTTGTATAAATATTTGGTCTCAGCAGCACCCCGTATAATATATGGTAGTTTAGGTGAGTGCATTCCCTTTTGGATTTGTGTGTGTACATATATATATATATATATCTTCTGGTCATTGTGCACAGCCTTCTTTATTACTTGCAAGCAATTTGGCTAAATACCTAGTGATACTCTCAATGTAGACTAATCAGGTTCACTTAAATATAGGTGTAGACCAATTGATAAACTTTGAGGACTATTTTCAGAGCCAAAACCTCATAATAAACATTATTCACACTGATGGTGCGAATGGGCTCAACGTTTAAACAGGTCACGCACTCGGCTTTCTTACATAGGTCTTTGATGACGGTGTACTCCAACATTCGAGAAAGAAAACAAATGCTTGGCATGGACCTTCAGTTTGCCCATGGGGGCCTGAACTTGTCTAGAAGCATGCCTTCACCAAACGTTTCCACTTTAAGTAGGGTTTGCAGTTGAACTAGATTGTAGGTGGCTCTTTGCACACGCCCCACATACATGTTACACAGATCAGCTATGTTGCTTGTTTCCTACATCTTTTATTGTCCATCGCCATCATTATTTGCTTTGTGAACACAGAGAAAAAAAAAAAAGGATCTATACATTGGATTACTAGAAGTGCAAGCAAAGTCATAGATTGATAAAAGTGTCTTTGAATGTGTCTGGGCTTTGTCCTATTGATTACCAGTCAGGGACACTGTAAGGAAAGGCCACAAAGTGATGTGACTGGCAAGGTACACAATCAAATGTATAGCACATTTTCCTTAATTTTGTAATGAATACATTTTCTTTCAGTTCTACAAACACAATATAGTGTTTATTTCTCTGCTCGACATATATCCTTTTTTTTTTTTTTGCTTCTCAACAAGTAAACCCTGTTAATCCAAGTGAGAGAAGCAGTTTGATTATCTGACGGGCTTTACTGTAACTGCCGATATTCACTTACTTTCTTTTCTTTAAAAAAAAAAACTGTAATTAATTAGTGTTTTCCTTTCCCTAGGGCACACAGTTTGTCGCCCACTGATCATCTGGCTGCATTTTACCTGGCTTTGCAACTGGCAATTTCCAGACAGGTAAGCCTTAGTGTGCTTTCGTCATACAGTCAAACCAATACACCTTTCAGTGGGGGTAGCATTCAAAAAGCAGTGCTGGTGCAACATTCTTAAAGTGTAGCTATCACCATGGACACCATTGCATACCACTGCATACATTCAGGAGTCTAGTGGAGTCCATGCCTGGACGGGTCAGGGCTGTTTTGGAGTCAAAAGGGGAACTACACAATATTAGGCAGGTGTAATAATCTTATGGCTGATCGGTGTATATATAAATTCAAAAGTAATTTACAGAGAAAATATAGTTCCCTTTTTTTAAGTGAAATATTATTAAGCATGTTATTAATGCACCCGATTTGTAATAATCTACTAATAGGAGCAATGGCCTTCTTGGTTATGCAGCCCTCGTTCTATTTAAGACATCAGAAGAATTTGTGTTCGGTTTATTTAGTGGAGTCTTCATGTTGCGGTTAATTTCTCACAATTCCTTGATGATATTAATGCAGAAGCATAGGCATTGTGTTGGTATATTTCCTATCACACAGTATCTGACACCGGATCTTGCTAATGTTGCCTGTAGATTCCGGAAGCTTTGGGTTACGTCCGTCAAGCTCTGCAACTCCAAGGTGATGACTCAAACTCTCTACACTTGCTGGCGCTCTTACTGTCGGCTCAGAAACACTACCACGATGCCTTGAATATTATCGACATGGCGCTGAGTGAATACCCGGAGAACTTCATGTGAGTAAAATATTGCTGACTAACATATGTCACTTTCTAACTTACGTCCGTTGTCACTTTGTCCTGTATGCATGTCCAGATAGGATGCCTGGCATATGTGCAAGGGCAGAACAATGGATGTGATGAGAGGTTATCGTGGTATGATGATGGAAAGGGATAATGCACTTACTGTGAAATCTATTAAGCCCTAAGCTAATCAGCCTTATCAGGTTGACACTATGAGTTCCATTAAGCTGGGTACCAGTAACAAACCAGGGGTGTTGGGCAATACTAGCATCCCAAGGACATACAGTGAGAGAGAGGTCAAGATGGGATGGGCACATGCCTGTTGGTGGGATGAAGCATGGGATGGCCACAGGTCAGGGAAAATTAAAACTATTTCAGGCATTGTAAGCCAAGATTAATTGCCATTTATTTATACAGCAATTTATGCATGGCCAAGATGTCACCAATGACATCACACAACCGCTCCCCCCAGTCACTGCTGTACAAAACAGGCAGTAACCAGCTTGTAAGACCCTACAGTGTGTTACCTGAGACTGGTCACTTAAATAAATGAACCAAAATTGCAAATGATGATAAGGACAATAAAGCATTTGACAGGCTTGGTGGAACTGTTAAAACATTATAATTCAATACAGACATTATACACTGCGTGCAGTGAGATGACAGAACAGCACCACACCTTCTATGTCTCAATACTAGGTAACAATCAGAAATAGTATATACAAAATAGGAACAAACATGACATGAAAACAAGACCAGTATTGGCAGCCAAACACAATTAAGACAAATTACAATTCTGCCAGTTTTACAGTCCCTTTAATAGCACATTCCTGTCCTCTTTAATCCTTGAGATAGTTTGTTCATTTCCCCTTCTCTATCTGAAGGAAGCTAGTGACCTTTAGAGGGAGCTGTCCTTAAAAATTAACCAAATCTTGCTACCGAACAGAAGGGTTTGTATATAAACAGCAGTTCTTGGGACAAATTCTAATTGTGAAGTATTGGAATCCAATGGGATGTTCCTGTTGATTGTGCCACCTTTAGAACTTGTTTTACTTTTATACACAAACCCAATAGGCTTTTGTTTGATTGCTTGTCTCCGTCACCATTTTTTTTTCTTTTTTTTTTTTTCTTCAGTATTTTTTGAATTACCTTTTTATGTCTTTTTTTTTTTTTTTTTTTAGATTGTTATTTTCAAAAGTGAAGCTGGAGTCTCTATGTCGGGGTCCAGACGAAGCCCTCTTAACTTGCAAGCATATGCTCCAGATCTGGAAGTCCTGTTACAATCTAACCAATCCTAGGTAAGACTAAAGAACATCGGAATGTTTGGGTCCATTCATTCACCCGTCCTGACTTCAGTAACATTTCTAAAACGTTCCTATAAGAACCAAGCGTCTGAATGGATTTCCAATAAAATGTCTTGACTTTTGAATTTATTTGCTTCATTTTAATTCCTAATCTGTTGTATTTGCATTAACTGCTGGATCTGTGTTCTTTCATAGAAGATACTACTGTTTGCACCATTTCTTTTTATGTAACTGGTCTTAATTTGTAAAATAATTAAAAATCCGAAACTACCATTCTACCATGCATTGCCAACAAAGTGTATCTCAATAATTTATTGGGTCATGTTTTCAATGAAAGTTCTACTGCCTTGCAGTAAAAAATATAAGGATGGCAAAATACACTCCAGGTACCACAGTGATGTTACTGCAATTGACAGTGTACAGTGCATCTTTATTCCTGCATCTAAGTCCATGCAGAGAGTCATTAATAATTCTCTTTCTAATTACTCCAAAGAAGTGTGTATATAGGAGGAGAATAACAGAGCTGTGCGGCCGCACGCCGGCCATGTCTTATTAGTGAGTTCTGTTTAATCAGCGAGGGGTGTTGTTTACTAAAACACAGGGCAGAGTTCCACACAGACGTGTGTTATTACCCCTTGTGGGTTCTGTTGAACTCAAACTTGCTGTTCTGCATTATCAGGACGGCAGGAGGAGAGAAACACACAGTTCAACACATAAAGCATTACAATACTGGTATACAAGTAATATTACACATCAACAAAAAACAGAAACATAGAATGTGTCGGCAGATAAGAACCATTCGGTCCATCTAGTCTGCCCAATTTTTTTTTTTTGAGTACTTTTATTAGTCCCCCGTTCCCGGTCTTATAGCTAGGATAGCCTTGTGTCTATCCCACGCATGCTTAAAATCCTTGACTGTGTTTACCTCTACCACTTCTGCTGGCAGGCTATTCCATACATCTACTACCCTCTCAGTAAAGTAAAACTTCCTGATATTACTTTTAAATTGTTGTCCCTCTAATTTCAGACTTTGTCCTCTAGTTGTGGTAGTTTTTCTTCTTTTAAATATACTCTCTTCCTTTAAGCATTCTCTAAAACACCATTAAAGTTTCTATAGACAGTGTAGGTGACCAGACCTCCCCTTTAAAAATGGAATCTGCTACCCACATCCAGTTAGAACCTTACTGTACTGTTCAACTGGGCAAAAGGGGGGCAATGAATGTAATATGCTCTCAGTGCCTAGAGAACATTGACAGGGAATACACGTTTTGTTACACATCCTTTTACTCAACACAAGGTAAAGCAGTTTAACGTGCTATATGAATGTTTCGAAGAAGTCTCAAGACAGATCTTGTTTAATACGCTATAGTCCATAATGGTATAATTTACTAGTGATGGACCTAAATCTCGCTTGCACCATACAACTAACCTACAAGGGGCTATAACTCTCTTTAGATGAGCATTTCTTGAAAGCCTGTGTAGCTGGCAGATCTTGACATTGTCTTTTGATTCGTGACAGTGATTCTGGACGTGGCAGCAGTCTGCTGGACAGGGCCATCGCTGACAGACGGCAACTTAACACCATCACCCTGCCAGATTTTAGTGACCCGGAGACAGGTGAGAGAACGTAACCTCAGCTTCATACTAACCAACACCGGGTCTAACTGTCTACAGAGTATACGTCTGTGAATGACCTCTTAAAAGCGCTGTAGGATTGGAGCTCTGTCACATTGTTTATTGAGGCTATAGAGACACAAGGAAGTTCTGTAGAGTTGTGGAACGCAGCGAAGATCCGTTGGATGCTGATATCAGAACTTGGCAACTCAGGAGGACTGTGGGATGGTTGGTATGCACTTTGGAGAGAGTTCAGAGAAGGGCTACTAAACTGGTTCATGGGTTGAAGGATAAAACTTACCAGGAAAGGTTAAAGCATCTTAACATGTATAGCTTGGAGGAAAGACGTAACAGGGGGGATATGATAGAAACATTTAAATACATAAAGGGAATCAACACAGTAAAGGAAGAGAGTATATTTAAAAGAAGAAAAACTACCACAACTAGAGGACATAGTCTTACATTAGAGGGGCAACGATTTAAAAGTAATATCAGGAAGTATTACTTTACTGAGAGGGTAGTGGATGTATGGAATAGCCTGCCAGCAGAAGTGGTAGAGGTAAACACAGTCAAGGATTTTAAGCATGCGTGGGATAGACACAAGGCTATCCTAGCTATAAGACCGGGAACGGGGGACTAATAAAAGTACTCAAAAAAAATTGGGCAGACTAGATGGACCGAATGGTTCTTATCTGCCGACACATTCTATGTTTCTATGGTATTGGTAATGCATAATTTGTGTGAATTTAGGATATCATTGAAGCTATTGGGTTCTGTAACATGTTAGTACTTGAGCTGGAGAACACGGAGGAGATACATAGGATGTTGTATTCGATCTGTAAATTAGGGTAATACTTTTCCAAAATGATTTCCTCTGTAATCCACTCATTTTCCATGATGGAGAGGCCGGTGCATGTAGTTCTGTAACACACCCACCAATGAAAGTAATCCGATCATTTGTTGTTGTTTTATGTAGAAATTGTAAATTTATTCTATTGTCTAATAGAATAATATGTATAAATGAATGAAAACGTTATATATGCAGCATGTACATTATCTCTCCTTCAGGTTAAGGCTTATCCTCCGCTTTGCACTCTTCTCATGCCCCCTAGGTTTCATTTAAAGGTAATTGTTCCTCTTGTGGAACTGTACACATTCCTCAAACAAAACTTCAATCAAACTGTAGCTAATGTGACGCTGTCATGGTCAGGTCGGCCTCTTATACACATGGTGCAATGCATTGGGATGTGCCAGTTGTGACAATCAGGAACTTGCATTACTCATATGCTAACAGCACCAAGGGGGGAGTGAGATCCTGGGTAACAGGTTATGTCAGGGGAGGGCTGGCAACTTTTGCTCCCAGGGGCAAAACACTTAGTGGGTGTGAGGATGGAGACAGTGAGAGTCTATCCTCTTACCCATGTGCATGCATATGATATCTGTATAGGAAGACTAGATGGACCGAATGGTTCTTATCTGCCGACACATTCTATGTTTCTATGTTTAAGACAGAAAATGCAGCATATTCAATCTCGGAGCTTTCTATTCTATTCCTATTGACCTCTGCTGCAGCCTCATCACTGCCTGGCCTACAAACTACTGGTTGTGTGCATTTAGAAGTGTGGCAGTTCTGGCCCAGGGAAGGCAATTGTCTCTTTTTGCCAGTCCTCACCAGAGAATGTAGTCCATACATCCAGTGAGCTATCTGAGTATCATGGGTAATATAGTACATAAAGCGACCAAAATTACATTTATTTATATAGCGTTAACAATTTACATAGCACTTTGTACAGACCATAACGGGGAACTACATACTATGTTAGATACTGGCCCTCAAAGTATGGGTCTGACACTGGCCCTCACAGTATGGGTCTGACACTGGCCCTCACAGTATGGGTCTGACACTGGCCCTCACAGTATGGGTCTGACACTGGCCCTCACAGTATGGGTCTGACACTGGCCCTCACAGTATGGGTCTGACACTGGCCCTCACAGTATGGGTCTGACACTGGCCCTCACAGTATGGGTCTGACACTGGCCCTCACAGTATGGGTCTGACACTGGCCCTCACAGTATGGGTCTGACACTGGCCCTCACAGTATGGGTCTGACACTGGCCCTCACAGTATGGGTCTGACACTGGCCCTCACAGTATGGGTCTGACACTGGCCCTCACAGTATGGGTCTGACACTGGCCCTCACAGAATGGGTCTGACACTGGCCCTCACAGAATGGGTCTGACACTGGCCCTCACAGAATGGGTCTGACACTGGCCCTCACAGAATGGGTCTGACACTGGCCCTCACAGAATGGGTCTGACACTGGCCCTCACAGTATGGGTCTGACACTGGCCCTCACAGTATGGGTCTGACACTGGCCCTCACAGTATGGGTCTGACACTGGCCCTCACAGTATGGGTCTGACACTGGCCCTCACAGTATGGGTCTGACACTGGCCCTCACAGTATGGGTCTGACACTGGCCCTCACAGTATGGGTCTGACACTGGCCCTCACAGTATGGGTCTGACACTGGCCCTCACAGTATGGGTCTGACACTGGCCCTCACAGTATGGGTCTGACACTGGCCCTCACAGTATGGGTCTGACACTGGCCCTCACAGTATGGGTCTGACACTGGCCCTCACAGTATGGGTCTGACACTGGCCCTCACAGTATGGGTCTGACACTGGCCCTCACAGAATGGGTCTGACACTGGCCCTCACAGTATGGGTCTGACACTGGCCCTCACAGTATGGGTCTGGCACTGGAAGCTAATGTCTTTAATAGACAATGTGAAGAGCCTTGCTATCCCTATAGTAAGTGTTTCCTGCTATCCATATTACCAAGCTGCTATGTTTCTATAGATTTTATTTTCCTTTCTCACTTTTTCTTTTAGAGTCTGATTCCTCTTCCCTTTCAAGACCAGACTCTTCTCTCCACCTGTTTGTCTCTACCCACATTCCTCTCTCTCCTCCCAAATCCGATCACCCCATAAAGGCCTCCGTGGACTCTGAAATCTCCTCTGGGCCAGCCGACCTTCCTCTCCGTAATCTAATATTTCTGCTGTGACAGTCCTTTCTGATCATCTTCAGGCCGAAACAGTCTTGTTTCTTTTCAATAACATCATTCGAAAAAAACTATTTTTAAAAAGTATCCGCCTTTAGACATTTCGTTCTCTGCATGGGGACACGCCACAAATCAACTGACTCAAACCTTTTATTATGAAAAGACTGTTTCAGTAGCTATGGATTTTCAGAAATGCGTCGGGTAGTTCAGCGTGATTGCATTTTGTTTATTTGCAGTGCTTTGTCTTGTATTTTGTTTTTCATTAGTGTTTAGTTTTCATTTTGATTTCACTCTGTTATTTAAAGGTCCTGCTCCAGATGCCACTTAACCCTCCATGTTTTTTTTTACAAGTGTAAATAACTCCAAGCATTCATTATCAGCTGATGTAATTCACAATACATTATCTCCCCTGGGCTCTACTATCCTTTACCCTTATGGAAGGCTTATCTTAACAGAACTTTCACTTCAAAATTGTTACCCAAGAATTCCTTCTCTCTATAGATCAACTAACGTGTCTTTCTGTCTTTGGTTTATATAGTCATCTTTTGCCCTCGTATGCAAATGAGCATCTTCAATGGGAAATGTCATTCCACAAGCTGATGTCATAACTGAGAAATGTCACAGACGCATTTAAAATATATAGTTCGATTGAAATCCTGCTCATTATCACGGTGTAATAGTGGCAGATGGGCAGTAATACATGCCGTGCCAGTTTGCTTGTTAGCAGAGAAGGATTTAACAATTTCAGCCAACGCGGCATTTAATGCATCACATTTGCTCCGGCCTCCCCACCCCCACACAGTGCTGTAAGTTAAGAGGAGGGGCAGTTGTCTCCATGCTTGCTGTAATTTACAAGGTCTCGCATCCGCTGCTCCTGACCATTTAATTATTAAAGAGACCGTATTGGTTTCTGAAAGCTACAACACTTTGCTATTTTAGGATCACTCCTGTTCACTTAATAATGGCACAAAGTTGTCAAGTAATGCAGCCGATGGAAGGTTTAGTGATTTGGTAATTTTATTACCTCTTGGCATACCTTCCATGTTCTCATTATTATTTTACTCCGCTTGTAATTCTTCATTTACAAAAACCTAATTTTCAGTTTATTTTTCTGGTTCTGTGTGCTGACGCAGAGCCGCTTGACCTCCAGGTTCTATTCCCAAAATATATGATACTTATTGACGAAAAGGTTTCAACCCTTGAATCCCCAGAATGGGCTGTGGTCCCAAATGAGTCATACAAATATGAGACCTCAAGCTACTGGTTACTGTTCAGAAGGCATTGTGGTTGTGTATTAGTTGTGTATTAGTGATGTAGCATTGAGAAAATTTGAAGAATTCACATATACCTAGAGGTTTATTCAGGTAGCTCCGCATTGACCCAAATATCAGACCATTCAGGAATCAACAAAGTGACTCCGAACTGGTCAACAAATCCGAAAGATTACTCAAATGGTAGCTTTGAACGCTGCCATAAATAGCCCCCAATTTAAAAAACAGAATCAAGTTCTTAATAAAAATAAAAACATGTAAAATAATACAAAACCGATAAAAGTAAATACACCGATCAGCCATTATGACCAGCTACCCAATATTGTACTGAAAATTGCTTAGTATATGCCATAATAGCATATTTTATGAAAAAATAATGATTAGAATATTTCTTGAAAATACGACATAAATGGTGCAATTACCACATCAGTCAACCGGTCATGTAATAAAACACACGTGTCCCATACGCCACTTGCTAACCCCAATAAAGTTAGGTTATTGCCACACATACCTATGTACATATAATGTAACATACTACCATATTTCAGACCAGACGCTGTAAACACATCTTTAAGCTGCCACGACGGCTGAATTATTGTGGCGGCCGAATTAATAAGGTGGCCACCGCGGCCGTATTCTTAAAGGTGGCATGTGGCGGTACCAAGGAAGACGGCCCAGTCCGGCCCTGTGGACATGATTACTGAGCTCCCCTCTGTCGACTAAACGGCTCATTTACATGGCTTCAGGCAGAGTTGTGTCTGCAAGATTCTGATCCTTCATGTAAGCAGATATTATCTCTTGCTATTAATTATACATAACCTGATACTAGTGTTCTCTCTTCTCTATTCTGGTCCACGCATTCTTAAAGGTACAGTCCGGAAAAAAAAATCGATTTAGAAGATATTTTGCTTATTATACCTCGTGAGATGTGTAACATGTGTTACTCAAATACTACACCATATAATGGTCCAGGGTTTTTTGTTTCCTTTCCATATCCAGCCAAATAGTGTGATACTACAAGATATTATAAAGAGACGTAATTATTTTTTTCGCACCCCGGATTTTTAAGATCGCTGGGTTTTTTTGGGGGTGTAGTGACAAGTTTGGTACACTGCGTGGTATTGCAGCAAACAAAAATTGTAAAGTACAGTGCCTCAATATTCAGTGTTTTGTTTTTGTTTTTTTTGTATGTTGACAAAACCTTTTAAAGCAATCAAGAGTTCCCTAACAAAGCACATGGGATAGTTATAACCGAGTATTACTCTGCTTGAGGCGAGAAGCCTTAGCTTTCATTACAGCAGGGGGGGACAGGTCCTTGTTTGTTAAATCACAATAAGTAGAAGGCGTAATTGCAGAACCTGCAAACAGGATGATTTGCATAGCTCCCTGACACTGAAAAAGGATTTCCTGGCACCAGTCCCAGTGTCTGCCGCAGAAACACTCCAGCACTGCCATTCTCTGGAATACATTAGCTGCCTCCCAGCATTTACACAGCTAACCCTCTCCATGCCTAGGCCATTGGGTAATAAAGGCTTATATTGAGAGGGTTGGCATTCCGAACATCTTTAATGTGCCCCATTGGAAGTTTAATGTATTAGCAGTCTTTACATTATGTACGGTTGAGGAAGAGAAGACTATATGCAAAGGGGGGAGGATATCAATCTACATATGAAACAAACAAAGCAGCCAGATAACGCCTATTGTAGTCCGTGAGCCCTGCCAGAGCAAGGATCATAATAGGTGCCTTCCTATAATAGCTGACGCTGGATGAGATCTTACTAGGTATCCATTCACTATGTTTTGGGGATTATGGTAAGTCGATTGCTGCAGGTATTGGAGAAAGCAAAAGAAAATCACACACATTATTTTTGAAGTCTAGATTACTAGGAAATGCCAGTTTCATCCCCCCCCCCCCCCCCCTCATTATGTTGCTACAGGGAAGGCAGAGCCAAACAACTAAAATACATCACAATAAGTATGTTTTTTAATTGTGTGCCCACAATTAGTTGTGTTTTACAACTAGAAATTCCCAGTGTTAATCTCAGGCCTATAATGCCTGATCCTAACATTATCTCATTCGCTAATGCCAGTGGACCCCCACTTTCCAAGACCCCCCCCCCCCCCCCCCCAGCTGACATTTAACTTATAAGAGCAGCATTTATTTAGAAATAAGGCCATTTATTGAAATCATTCAGATCCTCAAAGCTGTGGCTTCATTCAGTGCATACTGCACTGCAATTGAGAGCATCAGGGCCTATCTCCTAGACAACAGTTTATACATCACAACAACACAAGTTCACAGACGAGAACCAGACACAGGGACATGAGCAAAACTGTCCACATCTCAACACAGAATAAGGAAGTGGGGGCTTTATTTTAAAGGGACAGTCTAGGCATCAAGCTAACCTCTTGTTAATGCATATTAAAGCTAATAATTGGAGCAATACAATGCTGCTGGAAGTTTAAGGCTCTGCAGATCATTCTATTGAAACTGAATGGCTTATGCTGGCAATTTGAGTGAGAGCATCACAACTGAACTGCAGTAAAATTAACTTTTTGTTTTAGAATTCTCATTGAGACTTCTTGGTTTGCCAAGTCATTCAGCTGCAGATCCAAGAATGGCAGCACTGATTGGTGTGCGGCATCTAAAACGCCAAACATCTTTCTAGCCGAAAAGGCAATGATGCTCCTCTCCTCCGCTACTACTGGCTGCTCACTGGCTCATTAGTAAGCCAATCATGGAGTGAGCTGGACCAATGTCAAAGGGTAGCTCACCAGTTGTGACTTTGCTTTTACAAAGACTGGGACTGAATAACTCGAAGTATATATGTAAATGTTATTGAACTGACCTATGTTACCTGGGTCTCTCTTTGTAAACAGACTGAATCCTGTAATGTTAAGTTTGCCCTTAACAGGGACCTTCATTGCTCATGAACCAAACATGGCTAGGGTTGCCATCTTTTTTTACAGGCCGGTAAAATGGTGGCTGGGTGGTAACCTTAAGGTGCAGTCCATCCCTTATCATTATCAATATCCCACGTAAAATCATTGAGTGGAATTCCTATACTCCGGGGAGGACTGGCAACTTTTGGCCCTTGGGGCAATTAATATTGAGCAGTGGTTATGGGAATGCATTTGTACCTAGTTTCCACTGGCTCTTCTCTACCTCACATCCCAAAATGCAACGGGGGAGAAAACCTGAGAAGGTACGTCTCACACAAGTGCATGTCTATGGGATCTGCATGGAAGTTCAAACTACAGAGCATACTACGGATCTGAGGAAGATGGCTGCCTAGCCTACACACTAGGTCATTTAAAAATAAAAACCTAATGCAGCCCAGCCCATAGAGTCCGGTTAGACCACAACATGGGGAGCAATTGATTGCCCCCGTACCAGCACTCCCTTTACTCGAATTAAAAGATAGCGGCCAAGTATTTTTCAACCCCCCCTCCCCCGCAGCCTGGATAAAACATATCTTAAATATTATACAATAGAAAACAATTGTAGTTTATTTTTTTAATGGCTTGGATAAATTAAGCTTTTTCAGTATGATGAGTAAGAAAATGGAAACGGGAGAATGACAACGGACTAGAAATGATTCAAATTAAAAAAAATGAACTAACACTGTACAATTTTCTTTTTGTAATTTGTCTCATATGCTAAAAAAAGAATAAACAAATGGTTGGAGGCAAAAAAAAAATAAGAAAGGAAAGCAAGGGATTGGCCATAGTGAAAAGGGAATACAAATTGTAGTAGAAAGGCAAAGTACATAGAGGTGAGATGGGTTAGACCAGAAGAAAGTCCTGCAATCCTGAAAGATAGTTATCTTTTGTTTTCCTGGTAAATTCATTGTCTGATCAGCTGAAGGGATTTCTTTTCATTTTCCAACAGTCAGTGTTTTTCCTGTTCCTTCCACATGGTGACATCATGTCACAGAATTACACAGTCATTGCTATTATGGCCATGCAGAGCCGAACGAAGTGTGACCTGAATGACATCACACACTCCTCTCCTGGGCTTGATTGAGTAACCCATCACCTCCTTGTTCGATAACACCTGACTTGCATTTGTTTCTGCACGTACTCTACATAGTGGTTTGTTTGTAGCTAGTGTGATAATAACACAAATTATATGCACTGCTTGCGGGTGAATTGGAGTGATTTTTTTGGGGTTTGTTTGTTTTTACCAATCCTACCTTTGGCACTTCAGACATACTTTGTTTTCCCAGGTTCAGTCCACGCAACCTCTATTGCAGCATCACGTGTGGAGCAGGCATTGTCCGAGGTGGCATCATCTTTGCACAGCAGCGCTCCCAAGCAGGGTCCCCTTCACCCATGGATGACGTTGGCACAGATCTGGCTTCATGCAGGTAAATGAAGCAATTAGCCCATTGCCAAAACATGTTTGTTTGTTTTTTTTTACATATCCATATTTATTTCCAGTTATGTTATGTTATATAGTGTTTTCTTTTGTGATTACATTGGTGTTAAAAGACAACTAAACTTTTTTTTTTTATTTTTTTTTTTATAAACTTGTGTGTGTTTTTTATCGCTAGTGTGAGGATGAACTGGCGTGTACTTTTGATAGTACATTCCATTTTATCCTCTGACAGGAAGCTGCCATGCTGCATTGGGATCAACAGAGGGGAGCTTTTTAAGATGTCCCCTCTGTTGATCCCCTTTAAAAACGAGGGTCATAAGCAGAGAGAGAGACCCCGCTACATTCAGATCCCGATCAGACAAGCGGGGTGAGCTTCCGCTCTGATTGGCTAAGCACGCTCCACCTCCAGACCGGCTCTGCATCAGCTGTAAGGCAGAGCTGAGTGTACGTCCACGTGTGTCTGTAAAGATACACATCTGGTTTACTTTAGGGAAGGGGACATTTTTTGTTTTGTTTTTTAAAGTAGAACTACACCTTTTTTTATAAGCATGTCTTTAACTAATCTCCATTATATAAATAATTTCAAGGGAGCATTTTTAATTTCTCTGGTTCTCTTACTTTGATGTTCGGGGGGGGGGGGGGGGGGGCAGGGAATGTGGCCACCATCTTTGTTTTTCATTTTCAGCTTTCCTTTCCTAGCATGCATAGAATCATGGGAAATTTAAGCTGGACATGTTGCCACTGACCAGGGAGTGATTAAACCATTGACACTCCCAACAGTTGCAGTGTGAATTGTCACTGGCATGCTGTAATTAATGAACCGCACAGACAATACCTTGCACTAATGTGTATTCCCAAAAGCTATATAGACGTATAATGTACATGGTACATGCATTTAGCTGTCTGTTTTAATAAAGTCACAGAGAGTGTAAATGCTGCTGAGAGAGTGTCCTAAAAGCACTCCTGTAATCAGGGAAATCCAGTCCTCCAGCAGTGCTCTGATGCTGCTAAGTCTCGATAGAAAGTAATGTTCAGCATGATGATAGACAACACTTCATTACACATAAAATCACCATCTCCTCTAATATGCTCAGCAGCTACATTGTAACGTTGCCTCTTGTACTGTCGGCGACAGTAGTGACATATATGGGGTCACCAATGTAAAGTCGGGGGGAGAGAGGACATAATACATACTATCTAAACCTAAATTAATTATATTAGGATATAATATACCGTATTTTCCGGCGTATAAGATGACTTTTTAACCCGGGAAAATCTTCCCAATAGTCGGGGGTCGTCTTTTTACTTACCTCGTTGCTGCTCTGCAGGTCCGCGTGGCCGTGAGGGAAGCGTTGTGCGCTCCCCTACAGCCGCGCGACTTCAATAAAGTTTGTTTAAACTCGCGCGGCTCGCACAACGCTTCCCTCACAGCCGCGCGCACCTGCAGAGCAGCAACGAGGTAAGTACTGGGAAGGGGGTAGGCGGGGGGGCAAAATCCTGGCATATTGGAGGGGGGAAATCCTGGCATATTGGAGGGGCATAATCCTGGCATATTGAGGGGCAAAATCCTGGCATATTGAGGGGCAAAATCCTGGCATATTGGAGGGGCAAAATCCTGGCATATTGGAGGGGCAAAATCCTGGCATATTAAATGGCATTGAGGGCAAAATCCTGGCATATTGGAGGGGCAAATTCCTGGCATATTGGAGGGGCAAAATCCTGGCATATTAAATGGCACAAGAATGGTAAATTGAGTGGCAAAATACTGGCATATTGAGGGGCAAAATAGTGTGTCTCAGGTTATGTGTCTTTTGGTGTCACTGTGTGCGTGTAAGTGTGTCACTGTGTAAGGGTGTGTGTGTGTAAATGTCACTGTAGGAGAAAATTGATTTTTTTTAGGTATTGATATAAAGTTTATTCCAGCAAATGGGTTTTTATACTGCTAATGATTTATCTCTAATCTAAAATATGTTATTTCTATTTGTACAATATTGTATCAATTAAGGCATATTAAGCACTTTTTACATTTAACTATATGCTTATACACTTGTCAAACATTTTTATACATTTTATATACAGATTAGCAACCTCTTCATGCTGCAGGGAAATGGGCCAAGTGAGAAAGAGACATTGAAAAGTGCCTTATTTTGATCCACTTTAGGTTGCTGGGAAAGACTTGTTTCAATAGAGATAAGGCATTTAATATCCACCTATGTAACAGAAGGAGTAAGAGATTAAGATGTGGCACAGTCAAATGTAAGACTAAAGTTTATAAATGAATGGTGCGTTTACCAGTATAGTGCAAAACAGAACCTGGATTAGCCTGATTAACAGGTTTGAAGAGGACATAGAAAAAGACCAAATTGTTTTAGTAATAAATAGGTGTAAAGTATAAAACTCTTAGGCTGAAAAATGTGCTCCTTTTATATACACTATAAACCTGTCAATCCAGCTAATGCAGCTTCTTCTCTTGAACTACTGTGTAGTAAAATAAATTAGTACTGTGAATGTGCTGGCAGATCATTTGCAAACCCCTATATTGGTATAGGTAAGCCCTACGTTTATAGTGACATTATTATTATTCCCTTAAGGGGGCTCTGTCATGTGTAACATGACAAATCTTTTCAGTCACACTCTCCAATTTGCAAGAAATTGGATACTGTGTACCTATCCAGTGCTCCCCATGTGCCGATTGTTCTGGGACCTGGCCCTTGTCATCCTTGGTGAGTGGCCAGCCACAAGGCTAGCAAATGTATAGGAGTGCTTTAAAAGCGGACAGTCATGCTATAGATGACAGTTTCTTTAACTGTAGGCCAGGTTGTGCAATGCGATCACTGCAGTACACCATCTACGTCATCATGTGAAGTACAGCAGAGTTTCAGGCTCTCTACAGAAAGATATTTTATTATAAGTGGACACCGTGCTTTACGGTTATTATGTGCTTTCTTTTTATAAAACTGCGCACTGCTCAACAAACAAAGCATTTTCCTTCCAAACCAAATGCTACCAAGCACTGAGCTGAGCTGGAATACATTGTTCTCCCATCCCACGTAAAACATCATGTTGTGTGCTCAGAGATGCGGAGTGCTTGTAATTAGTTTGAGGATGTGAGAAGCCTTCAGTGCATTCCTGTGAGTAAACAGCCACCCGGCTCTTTAACCCCTTGGTGACCGGACGGTTTGGGCCGTGTTGTACCCTCCGCGACATTGGCTGTTTTAACGTTTCTTAATGGATTTGTTTTTAACTGTAATTATAAGATTTCAGGATTAAGAATGGCTTTCTTTAGAGATAAATAAATAATTTACTATAAAAACATAATATGGAAAATTTAATACAAAACACTTTTTTGAACTTGTACTTGAAAAATTGTTTACACAACTACAAAAGCTAATGAAAAAATAGATTATAATATTTGTCCTGAGATTAGAAATACTCCATGTTGTTTTTCTTTTTTTTGCAAGTTATAGGCCAATAAGTAGCACGTTGCTTTTTAATAATTTCCCCCAGTATTACCTATGATGATATTGTAGCCCTAACTCTAGTTTAGCTTTTAAAAAAACAACAACAATATTTTTGTTTTCAATAAAATCTAGGCTGCTGGGAAGTACTTGGGGGACATGGGCAAGCTGCCCATACTGTAATTAGTCTCTCCCTGGCCTATGATTGCTGTGGTGCATGGAGGGACCAAAGCCAGACAGTGGCTTTGACAGCTTAACACATTCGATCTCTATGATTGGCCGCAGGCATGGCTACAATGCCTCAGACCAGAAGCACTCGGCCATGTCCGTTTCATCCTGATCGTGGCATGTTTGCAGTCAATCTGCACATAAGGATGGGCCTGGCATGTCCTAGGTCACCAAGGATTTAAAGTGACAGATACCTCAAGTTTTTTTCATGTATATTAAAGTTCAATAATTACAGAAGTGTATGTATTAATGTTGGAATAGCTGCTTTTTTTTTTTAGTCTGTTTAATTTACTTCTACATATGTTACTCATAAGTTAGTAACTTCTATTGACCTACCCAATCAGCTTTGTAGCATCAAACAACAGATGTCATATGATAATTATACAAGGCCTGCATACTAGCATGTCACTGGAGCCTGTATAGAGCACACAGCTGCTGTTTTTTTCCCTTATCAGGTGTATAGCTCAGGTTTCCACATTAACCATTTTTACTTGACACCTAAAACATTTAAATGATCCCCTGTAATTAATCACGGAGAGAATACTATAGGGGCTACTTTACTTCATTCATTTCGCCCCGAGCACACATCATACATTCTGCAGGGCAGTGTGGAAAAGTTGTGTCCCTCAGGCAAATGACTGATCATATAACTATAGGCATGGATACAGAATGTATTGGAATTAAGGTAAGAGCTTTGAGGTTAATAGTAAAAAATAATTGAAGCAATTCCGCCTGTGAGTTTGGAGGAATACAAGTAGTAATTAAAAAAAAAAAAAAATCCTGTTTTGCTGGGCGAGGACAAGAACCACCTACAGTGTCTGAAGTTTGTTTTTAGAGAAGTGCTGCTTCATGTAAAATTGCATAGCAACGGTTCTACCTATTTCTCCACTCCTTATTGGATGTCAGTGAATTGCAAGACCCAGTGAAATTATTTGAAATTCAAAATTACAGGAGAACGGTAAACAGTTTGAGGGAAACAGTTCAATTATAAGACGACCCCCATTACCCCAAGTTTGGATATTACTGAAAAAAAGAAAAGGTCAGAAAATAATAAATAATAAAAAAAATTCAAAACCACTGTTTTTACCACTCATTATTATGCACACTTATACTCTGCCACTCACTCATGTGCACACTTACACAAGCCTCCCAAAGGTCTTTACGCAGGAGTGTACTGATTTTGGGAGGCTGTCCCACCAAGCTCACTTCTCTTCTTGTCTACAGCCGTCACCAGCAAGTGCAGCCCCTTTTTTGGGGCATTCCTGGACTGCCTCAATCCATTGGAATCCTGGGATCCCACTCACCTGATTTTCATCTGGTTTGGGCACAGGATTGACAGGCCAGTGATGTGATTTGTAACTGGCCATTGATGTGGGTGGTCAGTGGACCATTTTTCCGTAATAGTACTTCCAGGAAAGCCGCATTACCAAAACAACGTCGATGGTGCCGCCGATCTGAGGTTTGAACAGTGGACAACCTCATTAAAGGATGAGGTTGTTTATTGCTGATTAGGCTTTTTTTCGGAAACATAAATGGCGGTGGAACTGCTCCTGCGACAAGACGGAAGTATATCCTCGCGCACTCAATGACTGTAAAAGTCATTCCATTAGTCTTTATTGCCCCAAAATAATACAGAGGAATGGAAGCTTGTGTCTGTGTTGGACTTTGCTTATGATTTTTACCATCATTGAGTGTGCTTAAGGATATGCTTATCTCCTGTCTTGTAAGAATTTGCATGATGAAGCCCGTAAAATCACATGACTGCCTGGTAGGCTCCATTAGTCTCATTAACCAGGAGGGTATATGCCTGACTAGCCTGGACTTTTTATGTCTCTTTTAAATTTGAACTGCTCCTTTAAGCAGCACCAGGGAACCAAAGGAGGATCACATGACCTAGAGCTTTGATCGCGACAAGACATTCACAGCAGTGTTGTAAAAGCCAGCCTGCAACTCATTGTAAGCTTCAAATTCCAAAATTCTTATCAGTAGCAGTTTATGCTACATTCCTTTTATTTCCAAATTATTTGCTGATCTGCCATTAGCTTCGACAATGCCAAGTGACACTTCACCACTTGGATCCAGACTTCTAGATGGCTATGACACAGCTTGTGTAACATCTTCCTGAATGTCACAATGTGAAGAGGCTGTGTCATAGCTATCTAGAGGTCTGGATCCAAGTGGTGAAGAGTAGGCTACTTGGCATGGTCGAAGCTAATGGCAGATCAACAAATATTTTGGAAATAAAAGGAATTTTGCATTTACTGGTACTGATTAGAATTATGGAATTTGAAGCTTACAAACCATGATGAGTTGCAGGCGGCCTTCTACAAATTTGGCACAAAGTGGTATTGATAAGAATTATGGAGCATTGCAATAATTGCTAGTGTCCGCTTGTGGCTATCTCAACAAGTAGCTCAGGAGCCAACTCATGAGGAGGCCATATTAGATTTAGTGTTCACAAATGGAGATTTGGTATCAATTATTACTGAAGGTAACAGAAAATTCTATTAGGCTTATCAGTAAGAGCAAAACAGTGAAGAAACCACTGTGGTATGCCACAGAAGGGGCCAAAATCGTAGCATTTAGTAATTATAAAAATATAACCCAGAGTGATGAAGATAGACAGATCTATGGGGCCTGATGGTAGACATTGATTATCTAGATTTCAGTAAAGCTTTTGACACTGTCACGTATAGAAGACTTGGCAATAAACTGCAATATTTGCGTTTGTATTCCAGTATTGTTGAATTAGATTAGACAATAGCTGAATGACAGACAACAGAAGGCTGTAGTCGATGGACCTGATTCAATGACACTGAATATCACTTATTACTGTTTTTTTAACTCATTTTTTTTCTATTTCTCTCTATGGGATTCAATGACATGAGATAACTTAACTCAGGTCATTGAATAGCCCCCAAGGTAGTATATTCGGAGAAAGGTGTTATTACCACTGGGGTACCTATGGGATCTGTATTTGGACCCATTATATTTTTATTAGTGATATTGCAGAAGGTCTTGTTTGTAAGTTATGTATTTTTGCTGATGATACAAACATTTGCAACAGGGTTGATATTCATTGAGGGACAAGCCAAATGGCAAATGATTTAGCTAAACTTAAGGGTAGAATATTTGATAGTCCTAACCTCAAAATCTGAGCAAAGGGATTTGAGGGTAGTTATTTCAGAGGACTTAAGGGTAGGTAGGCAATGTAATAGAGCAGCAGGAGATGCTAGCAGAATGCTTGGTTGCATAGGGAGAGGTATTAGCAGAATGCTTGGTTGCATAGGGAGAGGTATTAGCAGAATGCTTGGTTGTATAGGGAGAGGTATTAGCAGAATGTTTGGTTCCATAGGGAGAGGTATTAGCAGAATGCTTGGTTGCATAGGGAGAGGTATTAGCAGAATGCTTGGTTGCATAGGGAGAGGTATTAGCAGAATGCTTGGTTGCATAGGGAGAGATATTAGCAGAATGCTTGGTTGTATAGGGAGAGGTATTAGCAGAATGCTTGGTTGCATAGGGAGAGGTATTAGCAGAATGCTTGGTTGCATAGGGAGAGATATTAGCAGAATGCTTGGTTGCATAGGGAGAGGTATTAGCAGAATGCTTGGTTGCATAGGGAGAGGTATTAGCAGAATGCTTGGTTGCATAGGGAGAGATATTAGCAGAATGCTTGGTTGCATAGGGAGAGGTATTAGCAGAATGCTTGGTTGCATAGGGAAGAGGTATTAGCAGTAGAAAGAGGGAAGTGCTCATGCCATTGTACAGAGCACTGGTGAGACCTCACTTGGAGTATTGTACGCAGTACTGGAGACCGTATCTCCAGAAGGATACTGATGCTTTGGAGAAAGTTCAGAAAAAGGCTGCTAAACTGGTTCATGGGTTGAAGAATAAAACTTACCAGGAAAGATTAAAGCATCTAAACATGTATAGCTTGTAAGAAAGACGTAACAGGGGGGATATGATAGAAACATTAAAATACATAAAGGGAATCAACATGGTAAGGAAGGAGAGTATATTTTTAAGATAAAAAAAATAACCACATCAGGGGGGCAAAGGTTTAAAAGTAATATCGGGAAGTATTACATTACTGAGAGGGTAGTGGATGCATGGATTTGCCTTCCAGCAGAAGTGGTAAAGCTTAATACAATGAAGCCGTTTTAACTGCATGGGATAGGCATAAGTCTTAAAGCATAGATTTAGTATAAGGCCAGGAGCTAATGAACGTATTGATATATTTTTTGGGGCCAGAAATTGGGCAGTCTAGATGAGCCTAAGAGTTCTTATCTGCCGACCTCGTCTATGTTTTTTCTTCTAGTGATCGAGTAGGCAGTATGGAGAACACTGTCGTCATATTCGGTGTTTTGTACAAAGCTTTGCCCATTTTCTGTAGTCATGGGGCTGTGACAATGGACAGTATGAAATTTCACCTCCTCCTAAGGATTTAGTGACCTCTAGACCTTCTGCCCTTTCGCTTGTGATGTCACCTATAAATACGATGAAATTACAGCCTGTTTAATATTCCACAAGCTTGTACCAGTGGTCACTGTTTTGATGTGCAGATATTGAGTGTTGCGGAGTATGAACTTTGTACTCTGTGAGGTCTCACTAACCTTTATTGATAGGTGCAGTTGAGCTTTGATGGATGAAATTGTTTTAAAATAGAAACCAGCCTTTTCATTTAACGTATGCCATCAGTATTTATTTGTTCCCCAGTAACCCATTTGTGTAGTGTTTTCTCTCATTCTATGTTCATGTGAATAAACAGCACATGGTCCTGGTATTAATATCTATAGTCTTAACCGAGGCATGCCAGATTGTAATATGTCTCTGAATTGCATTGAACCATACAATTAGGTGTAACTGTGCAGTATGTGATGCGTCATATAGATACGCTGTGGTGTCAGCACTCCGCTGAGACAAGAGCATGTCATAGCCTTTAAAACGCTGAAAATTCCGCCACACCCCCTTGATATCCTGGGAAAGGGACCACCCAATTTGTTTGTTTTTTTTTTAAATAATCCACCAGTTCTGTAAAAAACAAAATGCTGCCACTAAAATAAATAAACATGAGCGTCCTTCGCTAAACATCCGTGTCAGCTTCCCAATTGGCTAGTTTTCAAAACCCAACCAATGGGGAAGCAGGGATTGAAGACATCAGATTGGAAGACATAGCCAAATAGAGGACGGATGGTTAGGGAGGGACTATGCATTTTTTTTGTTGGTTTATTTTTGGCTGTATTTTTTTTTTTATAGAATAGTTGGATTATTTATTTATTTATTTTCCCTGGGCCAGAAGATGAGGATCAAGGGCATCGCTGGAACCTGGATAAATGTAATAATTTTATTTACAGGGCACCCCAATCGTCCCAACCCTATGTGGGCAAGGTAAGGGTTTAATTTTATTTATTATTTGTATGGGGACAGCTGGTAGCCCCAGACCACACAGAGGTCTATTTTTTATCGGGGTCTGGGGCCAGCAGACAGCCCCGGACCCGATTAGGGAATATAATTTTATTTTGTGGTTTGGGGGCGTTTGCCCAGACCTGTGGGGGGGGGATATTTTATTGTATGGGGGTCAGGGCAAGTAGCCCTGGTCCCCGATCTATGTAACGGGGGCTGTTAGGGTGTTTACTAGCCTAGCCTACTATTTTGTAGCTCAAAATGTCACCCTGATGTACCCCAAATCATTCTGAACTCCGGGCCTATTATTTCTGGCCAGAAGTTTGGCGTATATTTTGTAGACCCTTTACATACTTACCAGCAGATGCAGAAATGACTAATACAGTATGTGATCTGAAGAAAAATGTTAAAAAAATACTTAAATACCTAGGCGACACATTCCTTGATTGCAGTGAAAATAATGAATACCAAATGCACAGGTGACAATACCAGCTTAATCTGATATAGCCACTAGATGACTGGTATTGGACTGTACCCCCAGAACAGGTATAAGGACCAGTTGACTTGTCTTTCATGCTTGATTTACTTTAATGGCTTTTAAGTAGGAGGTTAAGTTCTGATTGTGACTTGTTTCTGATTATAGCTTTCACATTGGCACCTTCTACAGTCTGAACAGCAAACTATTTATAGTGCCATCCACTTAATGCAGTGCAACATTTAACTGTTTCAATGTAAAATATCTGTACTGCTGGAGATATGAAATAATTGGAAAATTCTATAGGAATGGCGTGTCCTATATGTGGGAGTAGCACACTTAGTGATGGCCTGCTGTAGAAGTGGGATAACCACTCATAGTGATGGCATGATACAGGCTGGTACAACCCATCATGGTGATGGCATGATACAGGTTGGGAGAACCCATCATGGTGATGGCATGATACAGGTTGGGAGAACCCATCATGGTGATGGCATGATACAGGTTGGGAGAACCCATCATGGTGATGGCATGATACAGGCTGGTACAACCCATCATGGTGATGGCATGATACAGGCTGGTACAACCCATCATGGTGATGGCATGATACAGGTTGGGAGAACCCATCATGGTGATGGCATGATACAGGTTGGGAGAACCCATCATAGTGATGGCATGATACAGGTTGGGAGAACCCATCATGGTGATGGCATGATACAGGTTGGGAGAACCCATCATGGTGATGGCATGATACAGGTTGGGAGAACCTTGTTGAAGCTAGGGTGTTCTATGCCGTCCTATATTAATGGTTACAAAAGGTGCTAGGATGGCATAGAACGTCCTTCAGTTAACAGCTCATCGCTGCTCCCCGCAGGCAGCGGGATCTCACCTGTCAGATGAGGCCACTTTGATAGGAAAACTTTAGCCAATGCTCAAATTGAGCGCCGGTTACATTGACGTCACAAATGAAGTTGGGAGGTCTCGTAATTTTTTAGCATCGACCCACAGAGTTTATTAAGACCCTGATCGGGTCTCTGCAACTGTGTCCCTGGCTACTGATCACTTTGTGATTGGTGCCAGGAACAAAATAAAATGGCGTTTTGGTGCTTGCGTCTTCTGGGATGCAAGCACCATGTGTCACGAAGGGGTATGGGGGGGTGGGAAACCACTCATAATGATGGTCTTTTATTAGTTGTAAATAGTGCTCATAGACATAGCTTGTAACAAGGGTGGAGCACTGCTTATAGAAAAAAACTCTTCTAGCAGCCGTTAGTTACTACCATGGTATAACCACTCGTTGTGTTGGCTTGATGTGGGTTGGGTTAGCCTCTTTTAACGATGGCCTGTTACAGAGTTGGATAAATGCTTGTAACAATGGCCTGTATGGAATGGGAGAACTGCTGGTAACGATGCCTTGTTGTAGAGGTGGATAAACACGCGTAGCGTGGGCCTGTTACAGGATTTACTTGTATAGATGGCCTATAACGTTGATTGGGGGTGTAATGCTCCTAGCTAAAGGCTTATGGGCTGGAGGTACCGCTCATAGTGATGACCTGTTCAACAGATACTCCAAGCAACAACAGCAAAAATGATTGCCACATTTTTTTTTTTATTATTTATACCCTAAGTAGCCATCCCTTTTAATCTCTTTCTGAATCACTTCTGTTCTCATGCTATTATCCTGAAAATATCTTACCTTAACTCCACCCACTGTCCGGATCTGAAAGATTCCAAGCAAACAGCTGTACACATGGTGTATGTTGCAAGTACCGTTATAATTTGAGACACATTGATTGTTGCTTTTTTTTCTCCCATGCTGCAGCCAACACTTGGAGAGCCAAGTTACAAGATCGGTAGACGCTGCAAACTCGATGCTTGTCCATAATGGAAATCCATGGAGATTGTTCAAATTCCATAGTTTCACAACTATTAAACTTTGTCAGGCATTGAAAAATGTAAGTGATTTTTGGACAGCTCCTTTACGCAGTAACAAGGCTGCACTTTGGGACCATTTTCAGGATCAATAGTAAAAGCTCACATGTATTATCTTCATAATAAAATAACAGGAATCCATAATCCAAGTCAGAAACGACACGTTTCACCACATCTCAATGAAGTCCATTAAATTACAGTAGAAGATTTTTTAATGTTGTGCTTGATGGTGATTTTCACAGTCCGTTCTTATCTGAATCTGGCCATAGCCTATAAAATAAATCTCATCCTTCCTGCCTCCATTCTTGATATTAATAGTTATAAACCTCTGATATTTGTTAAAGTACCAAATGATAAGGCCATTGGGCGCCATTATGCATTTTCATGTAGCAGGCAGTGTTTCTGAAAACCTTTTGAAAGAACCGCACTCGAGGTACATCTTTTGTAGTCTGCTAGAGAAGCATCATGGCTGCGGATATTTGTATTGGTTTTACTGATTAGGAATAATTCCCATTATAACACCCCTCCTGTCTTGCCGCTAGTTCGGGTGTACATGCCTATAATACCATTAACCTTTTATGTGCCAAAGGGATGAGTAACACTTTGCTAATAACGGAAATGATTCATGTTAAAAATTCAGCGATACATCCATTTTCTAGGACTCTTGCCTTGTATGGCATTATATTTAACAGAACTATTTGACTAGTTCTACAGCAGAGCTTGCAAACGCTTCACATGCATTTGAAAGCTTTGCAAGTGCTACCATAGGAATGATATGAGCTACAATCAAAACCCAACAGGAGTGCCACTGACTAGCCACACCTACTCTAACACAGAGGGGATTACTGTATTTCTGCTGTCTGATACCTTGTTTTTTTAAAGCATACTCTTGTGTATGCTGGAGCCATGTCAATCTGTTACCAAATAAATACACAGCTGCTCCCTTCATCCACTGAATCTTCCTCAACCATCCTTCCCCCCCCCCCCCCCCCCCCCCCCCCCCCCCCCCCCCCAGTTAGCATGATATCTACTTGATACTTGGCAGGACTTAGCTGTTCTTTTATCAGTTATTGTGATGATGCACTGGAGACAGCTGGAAGGTTGTGTGCTATCATTATAGGCTGTGATGTCATGTGATGATGATCATGTGATGTGATGTTGCTGAGATCATTTGGCGCTTTGAATCCTGGATTGACACAAAAAATGTTCGCCTTTGGTGATGAAATGAAAGAAGTGTGGCAGACATGGCTTGTAGAAATACTGTGACGGGTCTCATCATGTACGTGTACCTTCAGAAAAGGTGTTAGATACCTGACGTTGCTTTCCAGCAGAGGTGATTGGGATATAGACTGGAAAAGGCATTAGTGAATGTCCAACACACAAACAGAACTCCACAAAATGGAATCCTTTTCCGATGATCTGCCTATCACTTTCAGATTTTGAATAAATTCCCAAATTTGTGGCTGTATATTGTACTTCAAATAGTAAACACAACATGAAAAAATTAGATATAGGTGCTAATAAGAGGATGTTTCAAGTCTCTAACCCCTGTGGTTGATTATAAGTGAAGCACACGCTGGTAAAGCATTGCTGCTTCAGTGTAGATAACGTAATCGGAAAAAAGGTTATAAAGGTGACGCACATCTAGATACATTACTGTAGCGCAATACTTCGGCTGCAGTTCAAATTATACCACTGTCAGATTAAGAAAAGTAGTGCCGGCACCGCAGACAGAGTGCTTCGGGGATCTCCCAGACACAGCACGTTGAACGTCTGCTCCACACTTCCGTGTTCAGAAAGAAGCCCCGCCTCCTTGTGATGTAATCCCGCACAAGCGTTTCGCTTTAGAACCGCTTCCTCGAGGTGCAAGGTACATGCATCACCATGGCTATGCTTACGTGAATGTGGATTCCTGGTTTCTTACAGAAATTCACGGTGGTAATGCCCAGGGGTTCATCCTAAATAGGCTAACACAGCATCAATGAATCAATTGACAGGATTGCTCTGACGACTACAAATCTGTACATTCGAAAATTGGCAGCATGACTTTAAGCAGATTAAACCAGTGATAGGTGCAATCGACCTTCTCATATTGTGTGTCTAGATCAATGAAATGGATACAAAAAACATATACTAGTGCTCATATTATTATAAAACAAAACTGAGCAGTATTCAGTGCATAAAACAAGGGGGGGGCATGTATAAACACGACGCATACACAGATGGCAGCAAATCCTGGCGCAATTGGCGTGTGTACCAATGGATAAAGCAGACTCATGGGAGTCTGTTATCTACGCTGAATGCGTAGATTTAGGTTGTGTCATTGCGCTGGCGCAGCCTATGTATAAAAAATGAGCTGCTGAAAGCGCCTGATTTGTGTCGGGGGAACCTCCATCAAACGCAGTATGACAGAGGTCCCTTTCTCTCTCACTGCCGGGAGTTATAAAAAAGTGCAATCGCCGTTATCCATATCAAACGGCGATTACACTTTTTCAGTGCTGGAGTTTTATTTATATCCCCCAGTGTATCGAATCTTTCCTTTTAAACCCTTGATTGTATTAAATCACAAGAAAAATGTACAATGATATATATATATATATATATATTAAAAAAAAAATTAATATTTGAATCAAAACTAGTGTGAAAACCGGAAGCTCATGTGCAGTGCATAAACGCCAAAGTGAAAAGGGAGCGCTAATCAAAAGTGTACAGCTTATGAAATGTCGGCACAAAAATTAGCCACATTGGCCAGTTTTTATGCCAAATCGAGACCACTTTGTTGTCTGACTAGCCGAATAATCCGATTGGATCTGAAGCTCGGAGCTCCCTGAGTCGATCCTATTGTACTTTGTCTGTACGCTGTTTTTTTCTATTGTGTTCGCTATACACTTCATATTAGTGCTCCATTTTCACTAATACCTTTTAGAGTACCCATGGATGTTTGCAATCTGTGTTTTCCATACATTTTCATGTTCTCCTAATAAATACACTATGGTTCCTGGTGTCCAGATGTTCTTACATTCCGGCTGTTTATATTATTTTATTATTGTTTGTATTCCCACAGCTGAAGTATATATTGGCATTGGAAAGCCAGCTGAAGCGTCTGCGTGTATCCAAGAGGCAGCAAATCTCTTTCCAATGTCCCACAACGTGCTGTATATGAGAGCCCAAGTGGCTGAGTTACGGGGAAATATTGATGAAGCTAAACGGTGGTACGAAGAGGCCTTATCCATCAGCCCTACTCATGTGAAAAGCATGCAGAGACTGGTAAGTCACAGGGAAAAGGGGAAATGTTCTTGGGCCACTGAACCTCCAGTGTTTGATATATCTTACATATAAAGCACACTAGATGACTGTCCGAGCCCATGTCACACCCAGTTCATGCTCTGAATCTGTACAGTGTAGTGTTTGTGTCCGAATTGATTCTTTGGACCCTGCCTAGCCACCTGTCAAGCGTGTAGGACAGTTCATCTTGGCCGTTTTGCCACTGACAGTTCAGTGCAGCAATTTGAGGTATATGGCAACGCGGCCTTTTTTATTGCGGCAGTGTAATCGCTGACTAGCCACATCTACGCCAACACAGAGGGGATAACTGTATTTCTGCTGTGTTGTTTTATGGAAGCATACTCTTGTGTACCTCCTAAAAAATTAACCCACCCCAAAACTAACCCCGATCCCCAATATGAACCCCAATGCTAACACTAACCCTGAACCCCAATACTAAGCTATAATACTAACCCCTAATAATCTGAACCCTAATACTAACCCCTCTAATAATTACCCCTAATACTCACCTTCTACGCAGTCACAAAGAACTGTCCCATCCCCTGTCAAACCCAACCATTCTCAGAGAGCCAGCATAACCCTCTGTTAATGCTCAGTTCTTGCCTGCCTTTTCCTGTACAAAAATAACTCTTAAAGGGACAGTCTCCAAACTCACTTTTGTGCAAGATGAAGATCACTGCTTATATAGTGCCCAGGCTTTTTTCAGTGTGATTTGATGCAGGCATTCTGCATAAATCACATTTTTTACTATTTGACCCAAGCCCTCCCCCAGATATTACCCTGCATGTTTACTGCAGGTGCGCCGGAACTAATTAAATAGACACTGAGAATATAAAGTTTTGTTTCATTTGGTCACTTCCTGTGCTCCTGAAATAGAATACATTGTGTGGACTCTTAAGTGACCTAGCTCTTGTACACAGTAGGATCTCCTAACAGTGCAACACATTGTCTGATGAGACGGGATATTCCATTCATTTGAATGAAATTATTCTCATTGGTCCCTGCAGCAAAAATAAAAGTGTAGGCAGTCCTGGTTTCTTGCAAAGCGCTGTAATTACTCAAATTCATCTAACTGTACATTTTTTTTATATTTTAAGCAATGCAAAATGTAAAACATGCATTTTAAAGTACATTAATATGCATTAACATTTGGAAGATGCCTTTTGGGCACCAGACAGGCCTTTTATGGACTGCTTCACCCTGTCATGATTTTCCATCTTCCCCCAATACATGTTTTGTCTAGTGATCTAACAGTCCCCATTGGTTTATATTCATGATATTGTATATTCTGTTTTGTATATTTTCCTAAAAAGCCCTGTTCTTGTACAAACTACATAAAACATAGCTTCTATATAACTTGTTTTTACTGCCTGCTTTATGTGTTTAAAATGTTTCTTTTTTTTATTTAAATCTGCTGTACACACCATGGTCATACTGGTAGTACACATGAATTTACACCTTCAAAAAGGAATGCCCCACCGCCCAGCTCTTTCTACAGATCATTGGTTTGCCTAATTCAACAGCTGTAACTCGCTCCTTGGTACTTCAATCACTTGTTTCAACCTGCTAAGTCAACACCTCTTAAATTTTTGTCTCCCCTGCTCATTCCATATTTGGAACCAGAATGCTCTCCCCCTTGTTCCTACTCATGCACTATACGAATTCTAAAATACCAGCACATGCATTTCTCTATACATTATTCCTATTTTGCTGAGGAGTTTTTCATTGTAAAATTGGTCTTTTTTTCAACCAAAATTACAAAGTGCATCACGTTCAACCCTTCCACCTATCATTTCTGCTTGGCTCCTTTTTTTCTTCTTCATCTTTATTAAAGTTTTATCAAAGACAGTACAAAACATAAAATATCTTATCTTATTGTTACAGAGTTTATAGTATTAAAACATCCAAAAATTGCATTTGAAATCCATTCTGCATTGATTCTAGCTCAAGTATTACATCGGATTGTGCAAATTCGGCCAGTAGAGTCACAAATACAGTACATCATCTACACAAGCAGTTACACCCATATATGTAGGTGAAAGTTTAGGATCTAGTGATCACCAGACAGTGTGGTTTAATATAAGAACAGTGACGCAGTCACACCACACAAAAACAAAAGTTTTAGATTTTAGAAAAACAGACTTTTCTAAAATTAGATTAGATGTGAAGGAGTCATTATCAGACTGGAGCAATTTAAATGGAGTCCAGGAGAAATGGGATTATCTAAAAGTTGCACTACTGAAGGCAACAGAAAATTGCATAAGGCTTGTCAGTAAGAGCAAAAAATTGAAGAAACCACTGTGGTACACTGCAGAGGTGGCTAAAATAGTAAAAAATAAAAAGCTAGCATTTAGTAATTATAAAAATACTCAGAGTGAGGAAGATAGAAAGATCTATAAGAGTAGGCAGAAAGAGGCAAAGCAAGCTATAAGAGCTTCCAAAGCACACACAGAAGAGACTATAGCCCAGTCAGTAAAAAAGGGGGATAAAACATTTTTTAGATACATAAATGAGAAAAGGAAAGTAAAACAAGGATTAGTTAGATTAAAAACAAAAGAAGGATGCTATGTAGAAGAGGATAAAGGCTTAGCAGACTGCCTTAATGAATATTTTTGTTCAGTTTTTACAAATGAAAATGAGGGTAAGGGACCTCATTTAGGGAAAAAGACTAATGAGTCTTTTGATGCATGTAAGTTTACAGAGGAAGAGGTTTTACTTCAGCTGTCTAAAGTAAAGACAAATAAGTCGATGGGACCTGATGGGATACATCCAAAGTTATTAAAAGAACTTAGTGGTGTACTAGCAAAACCGTTAACAGATTTATTTAACCAATCATTGTTAACGGGAGTAGTTCCAGAAGATTGGAAATTAGCTAATGTTGTGCCCATTCACAAGAAAGGTAGTAAGGAGGAGGCGGGCAACTATAGACCAGTAAGTCTTACTTCAGTAGTGGGGAAAATAATGGAAACCTTGTTAAAGTATAGGATTGTTGAACATCTAAAGTCGCTTGGATTTCAAGATCAGAGACAGCATGGGTTTACTTCAGGGAGATCATGCCAAACTAATCTTATTGATTTTTTTGATTGGGTAACTAAAATAATAGATCAGGGTGGTGCAGTAGACATTGCTTACCTAGATTTCAGTAAGGCTTTTGACACTGTCGCACATAGAAGGCTTATCAATAAACTGAAATCTTTGAGTTTGGATTTCAATATTGTTGAATGGATTAGACAATGGCTGAGTGACAGGCAACAGAGGGGGTCTAGGACACTTCTTCGCCGCATTTTCATCTCTGACAGTTCAGCGCGGCAGTTAGAACGCTGAACTGTCAGCAATGAAGTATAACGCGGCCGTTTCACCGCGGCTGCAGCTATGTAAGAGCTGACAGTTCAGCGCTGAACTGTCAGCTCTTACAAATCTAAAAGTAAAACGAAAATAACACCCCCCTAATAAATGATTCCCCCCCCAATAGTAACACTAAACACTAAACCCCAATACTAACACTAAAATTAACCCCAATACTAAAATTAACCCCCTAAACCCTAATACTAACCCCCGACCCCTAATACTAACCCCGACCCCTAATACTAACCCTAATACTAATCCCCGACCCCTAATACTAAAGTTAACCCCCTAAACCCCAATACTAACCCTAATACTAAAGTTAACCCCCTAAACCCTAATACTAACCCCCGACCCCTAATACTAACCCTGACCCCTAATTCTAACCCTAATACTAACCCCGACCCCTAATACTAAAATTAACCCCCTAAACCCCAATACTAACCCTAATACTAACCCCCGACCCCTAATACTAACCCCGACCCCTAATACTAATCCCCGACCCCTAATACTAAAGTTAACCCCCTAAACCCCAATACTAACCCTAATACTAAAGTTAACCCCCTAAACCCCAATACTAACCCTAATACTAACCCCCGACCCCTAATACTAACCCCCGACCCCTAATACTAACCCCCGACCCCTAATACTAACCCCGACCCCTAATACTAATCCCCGACCCCTAATACTAAAGTTAACCCCCTAAACCCCAATACTAACCCTAATACTAAAGTTAACCCCCTAAACCCCAATACTAACCCTAATACTAACCCCCGACCCCTAATACTAAAATTAACCCCTAACACTAAACCTAATTGTAACCCCCTAAACCCTAATTCTAAACCAACTAAAATCGGTAAAATACTTACCTTTAGCGATGATATGTCCCGCGATGAAATCTCCAGCGGCGATCTGTCTTGTGCTGTACTGTCGGCGGTGAAGCGGCTGCGCGGAAGCAGCCGCGATGAAGTGTCCCATCCCCAACAGAGGGTTGTAGTCAATGGGGTATATTCGATGCAAGGTCTTGTTACTAGTGGGGTACCTCAGGGATCTGTTCTTGGACCCATTCTCTTTAATATTTTTATTAGCGATATTGCAGAAGGTCTTGTTGGCAAAGTATGTCTTTTTGCTGATGATACAAAGATTTGCAGCAGGGTTGATATTCATGGAGTGATAAGCCAAATGGCAAATGATTTAGCTAAACTAGAAAAATGGTCAGAGCAGTGGCAACTGGCATTTAATGTGGACAAGTGCAAGATTATGCACCTTGGGCGTAAAAACCCAAAAGCAGAATATAGACTATTTGGTACAGTCCTAACCTCAACATCTGAGGAAAGGGATTTAGGAGTAATAATTTCAGAGGACTTGAAGGTAGGTAGGCAATGCAATAGAGCAGCAGGAAATGCTAGCAGAATGCTTGGTTGCATAGGGAGAGGTATTAGCAGTAGGAAGAGGGAAGTGCTCATGCCATTGTACAGAGCACTGGTGAGACCTCACTTGGAGTATTGTACGCAGTACTGGAGACCGTATCTCCAGAAGGATATTGATACTTTGGAGAGAGTTCAGAGAAGGGCTACTAAACTGGTACATGGGTTGAAGGATAAAACTTACCAGGAAAGGTTAAAGCATCTTAACATGTATAGCTTGGAGGAAAGAGGTAACAGGGGGGATATGATAGAAACATTTAAATACATAAAGGGAATCAACACAGTAAAGGAAGAGAGTATATTTAAAAGAAGAAAAACTACCACAACTAGAGGACATAGTCTTAAATTAGAGGGGCAACGATTTAAAAGTAATATCAGGAAGTATTACTTTACTGAGAGGGTAGTGGATGTATGGAATAGCCTGCCAGCAGAAGTGGTAGAGGTAAACACAGTCAAGGATTTTAAGCATGCGTGGGATAGACACAAGGCTATCCTAGCTATAAGACCGGGAACGGGGGACTAATAAAAGTACTCAAAAAAAAAATTGGGCAGACTAGATGGACCAAATGGTTCTTATCTGCCGACACATTCTATGTTTCTATGTTTCTATACATTGGTTGTATACACACCGAGCCTTTACTCCTGTCCATTAGGCGGAACAATGCCATTGTTAGTCCATATACTTGAAGAGTCTCCTGGTCTGCCAGGGGCGAAGAGGCGCGGAATACAATAGACTACCTCTCGGGAGGAAGGGCCAGAGGTAAATAGATGTCCCTACTCGTTAGTTGGATCAGTACGTTGAAGCCACGGTAGCCAAATATTTATCCAAAGCAAATTTGTCATTAGTATAGAGATCTTTCGGAGTGGGCCTGAAAGTTTATTTGGTTTTGGATCTCAAGCCGAGAAGGGACATCTGATTTTCGCCAGTACCTAGCCAGACACAACCTTGAAGACAGCAGAATATTAATAAACAATGATTGTTTACTTCTATCAGAGATTGCCAAATCTATATGGAGGAGAAACGCCTGGGGAGAGAGAACGATATTCGGTCCAAACATGGACATTAGAATATCCGTGATTCTTCTTTTGTAAGTGGTAAGAGATTCATATGTCCACCAAAGTGTGTTCCCACATCCTGGCGACACTTCCAACATACGTTGCCCATCTCATTATGAAATAGTGACCTAGCCGGGCCGACACCAAGTACCACCTATGGACTAGTTTGTAGAAGTGTTTGTGCAAATGTATGCAATTAACTGCCTTTCTTGTGTTCTTCCAAGCGTTGAACCCGGTTTGCAGAGGGAAGGAGATGGCCAGGTCCTCTTCCCACTGTATGGTTGCCCTGGATTTCTCTATTTTATCTTGTGCTGTAAGGAACTTTAACACTTTAGCTATTAGTTTGTTTGATGAGCTAGATATTAAAAACACTTCCCAGTCTGTAGCTTCTAAGCGTGGCTCCTTAAGTACCCTTAGGGGTGTATACCTGGGCCCTGGGGCCTTGTCTATCTTAACAGTGTTTAATTGGTTAAGCACATTTTTCTGTGTCAGCCAATCCCATGTTTGCTGTACTGGTTCAATAAAACAGCCACAATGGGCCTCAACTATTGGTTCTTTCCTGGTATGAACAGAAGAGGAAAAAAGTATTTAAAATCTGCTTGTCTCCTCACTAACCAAATTTCCCATTTCAAATAACATAGTGACAGTGTTTCTACCTTTTAGTTTATTCTTCATTTACATAATTTAAAAAAGTTAAAGGGACACCACCATTTACATAAGATGTAACTAGATAACCTGGTCATTTAAAACAATTGCATATATAAATCATATGCCACTGTTTTTTTTTATATGATTGAATTAATTGCATATAAAAGGAAAAATAAAATTAGGTATTTATCTCCTGGCTCCATTTTGTGAATATTTCCCATGATGCAAAATCATCCAAAATCTTCCAGCCAGTCTTACTTTACAACTGTGGTCAAAGCCTGCATGCTATTATAATAAGATACACCCCTGCTCTTTTACTGGCTCCTGTGTATCATAGTGGGCATTACTAGGCTGTTTATCCAAAATCCTTGGGACCAGAAGTATTTTGGAGAACATTTTCCAAAACAAAAAATATTAAAGCCTCTCAGCACTCATGAATTACAGTAATATCAATTCAAATAGTGTATAAAGCAAACAGATCATTTTTGCTGTGATGTAGCTGTAATGAAAGGCATTGTAGGGAGCCTGCTATAAGGAGGTCTTTGAGCTTCATGCTTGCACAAATGCTACTGTATTTCCTTTTTGTGGGCATGGGGGAATCTTAGCATGCATAGAAAGGCTATATCACAGCTTAAGGGGGCTGGACAATGAACAAACTGCTGCGTGCTTACATTCTGACCAGTGTGTGCGGAATTTGCAACATGTAGCAAAATCCCAAAAATGTGGATAACCGATAATGGATTTCTGGATAAGGGAACTTGTTTTGTTTTGTGTGTGTTCTACTTACGCAACTCAATATTAATCTAGCTTAAGAGACATGAAGAATAGTTTAATGTGTGCCCTTTGGTCCAATAAGAGGAATGGGAGCTTCTCATTATTGACCTTTAATGATGTATACTATGTCTAGTGGTGAACGGTGTCCATTCAAGGACAGCTGATGGGTCAATAAGACTGAATTAAGTTGCAGAAGAGTCCTCTTAACCTTTTCTTTAGAAGAACAAGATGTATTCCCCATCGAGGTGCTTATGAAATATTCAGCCAGGTTTTTCCTTACCTGATCATCCCTGAGGGTGACAAGAGATCATGGAAAATCTCACAGGGAAAGGCTTGTATTTCAGCATACTTTAGACCGAAGAGAAAGCTCTGTGAGTGAACTGCAGAGAGGGCATTGCTGGATAACATTACACTGGGCAGCCTCTCCCGGGGCTTACTGGCCACAGTCAGATTAAAAGCTTTCTTTGGCCGTAGACCAGATACAAGTTGAAACCTCGAGAATCAAGTGAAAATGTGTAAGCCTATCCTTGATTGTTTAATAGTGTTCCCCTGTGTTATGCACTTATATAGTTCTGTAGAAAGAATGCACATTGAATCACTGGTTTATGAAGCTTCCACCCTACATGTGTCTATCAGTGGGGGCTAGGCATAGTGAGAAGGATAGTACTCTGTTAGGCGTTGAAAAACAGGAAGCAAGTAGGTTTTAAATGATACCATTTATTGGCTAGCTGAGCGACTGATTGCAAGCTTGCGAAGTCACATGAGTAATGACCACAGAGCCGCTTCGTACAAGGACACTTTATATGGACATTGTTACTATCAGACGTTTGACCCGTTACTGGAAACTGTCGTTTTTGGTGCAGAGCAAAGTTGCTGAAAATGGCATTAACTCTTTCTGCAGACAGTAGATGATTGTTTTGTTCTCTCTGGGCCGTAGAAGGATTTAGTCAGACAGGACGAGGCCTTAGCTAGCTCTCTAAGCCAGAATTGAATTTTGCAGATCCGAGAGAATTGATTTTAGTGTTAATTGCAAGGGTTGTCCTCAGTGGCGTCCCGAGGGGGGGGGGGGGGGGGGCGGACCGCACCAACCCTAGTGACGCCCCTGGTTGTCCTAGTTTATGATTTCCAATGTTCCTGATTAGAAAGTCCAGCACCGTTCCAAAATGAATGTGTGTTTGTTTTCCTAGGTACTGGTAAAATATTTTCAATACAATTGCTATTTATTGAACTTTGGCCTCATAGTTGAATTGTCAGGGCTGCATATGATTTGTGAAACGTGAAGTCCAAATTATAGCTTTGTTGATGGAGGAGAATTAGAATGCAAGCTTTGCCGACCAAAGAACAAAAAGAAGGCGAAATGGCCACATTTGGTACCGTTAAACCTGGGGTGGGAATCCTTTTTTCTGACAAGGGCCATTTGTTTGGATATTTATAGCATTATTTGAGGGCCATGCAAAATGATAAACTTAAAAATAGCCTGCTATATTTGGTGAAACATTTAATAAACTCGCCCCTGATGTGATGCCTGGAACCGCTTCTCTTTGGTGACGCGTGATCTTAGCTACTATTGATTTATGTTGCACTTACCCCTTCACCCACATTGCACATCCAGGACAGCCGCTCACTGGTGTCTAGTGGAGGCAGCTAGATTGTCTGTGCAGCAGGAAATCTGCGGGATGCGTGGGCTAAATCTCAGGGATGGGGGCATCATTGGCTAGGTGGGGGGGGGGGCAGATGGCTGTGTGGGGGGATGCATTGGCTAGGTCTCGGGGGGCAGATGGCTGTGTGGGGGGCAGCACTGGATATGTCTGGGGGGCAGATGGCTGTGGGGGGGGCAGCATTGGCTAGGTCTGGGAGGGCAGATGGCTGTGGGGGGATGCATTGGCTAAGTCTGGGAGCAGATGACAGTGTGGGGGGATGCATTGGCTAAGTCGGGGGGGGGCAGATGGCTGTGGGGGGTGCATTGTCTAAGTCGGGGGTGGGGCAGATGGCTGTGTGGGGGGATACATTGGCTATGTGTGGGGGATGCATTGGCTAAGTCTTGGGGCAGATGGCAGGGTGGGGGGATGCATTGGCTAAGTCTTTTCTTTTTTACCCTAAATGAATATCCAAAGCTTGGGGGGTCGTCTTATAATCAGAGTTGTCTTATATTCAAGCAAATACTACTGTGAAAGTAGAGAATCAAAAAATATGACAAATGATAAATATATTTTATATAGATATCATCATGAAACATGTACAATCTAGTGCAGGGGTGCCCAAGAAAAAAATGATACATAAATATATGTATATATATACATTGATGTGTGCAGTGTGAGTGCATCACAGAGTCAACAGCAATAAAACTTTTATTTGAATTTATTAGGTTATAAACTTATCTTCTATATATTACATTGTGTCAGTGTGCCTCCTAAGTCTCCTGCTTATAACAGCGCCTATGGCTTGGTATGCAAATTACCAGTGCCATTAAAGACAAGTTCATGTGCATATTACGCCACAGGTGATGTCATACGCAGTAGACTCCACGACAACATTTAAAACACCTTTTTCTCCTAATTTCGGCATTTGCTTGCAGTTTTGCTAATACAATGTATAGATCATTTTCAATCATGTTTTATTCTCTGCATTCGCAGTAAAAACTATTTTTAGGTGATACCGTCCCTTTAAATTGGATGTTTCCATGGAAAGTTTGCCCTGTCCGTTCTCACTAGTGGAATTGTTTTGGGAACTTCTGTCTTTTTCCAGTGAGTTGCCAGCTGTAGACTAACTGGAAGAGCTGAGTGATTCTATAGAGCTTATATATTAAGTTACATTCATGAGCAATCACTGTGGACTGGACATGCTAATTACTCCAATTCTGGAACATTGCCCAAGCCATGATTCCAGATAATTAAGCCCATGTATGCAGTCTCTTTATATGGCCATCTTCTTAATCACAATGTGGAATATGATGTAGCCTTGTACTGTGGGCAGCCTGTATGTAACACAATCAAACACATAAAGGGGCTGCCAGGTGCACCTGAACTGTGCATTATGCTGCCTTGCCGGTAAGAAAGACCTGTGATTGTCCTTTTCCTCTATACCATTGCAGAACTGCACACTAGTGCTTTTATTATTGTATTATTGCTCTGAACTGTTCACCATTGTTCACTGCTAGCTTGTGTATACTTTCTTGTACAGGTCCTTTGTGTTTGTTGCAGCGTTTGTAACTGCATTGTGAGTAGGGTTGCCACCTTTTCCTTAAAAAAATGCCGGCCTTGGTACTGTCTCCATAAACTTAACATTGGCATGATGCCAATTTTTTTACCGGCCTGCCGGTAAAATACCCGCCAGGTGGCAACCCTAATTGTGAGTGTACACCACCAATAAATAAAAGGTTATATAGACATGTGAGTCACAAACCGTATAACCTCAGAGCCTTTGAGTGGCCGCACTAGATTGATTACTTGTGAAGAATGAGCTTAATAAGTGAGAGAAGTGTGTGCAAGTCTTTTGGCTGTACTCCACCTCTCTTATTATTAAGGGCATCAATTCAAGTGTTTCATCATTTCTTGGTGACATAACAAGAAGCAATCAATGTCCTGATGGCTCCCAGTGCTTAGCACTGACCTTTCACCTATTGCATTAACCGTTAGTATACTGAGGAGCAGTGGTTTGTTTAAAGCATTAATCCCCAGTACCATCTAAGAAGTGGTTTAGGCGACAGAATCTACACCAATATGCAATAAAATGACCAATCTCCCCCACTAATTATCGGACGCGGGACATTTAATCTAACGCACACTATTCCAAAAGCGTCGATTTCTAATGGGGAGCGCAGATATACCGTGCATTAAAGCACCGGTACAGTGGTACGGGAATAACAGCATTTCCATTGAATCACCATTATTACCGATTCCCCATATAATTAAATGCCCCCATGGGGGGCCGCAATCGCCATGCAACTCCCCCTCCAAGCTACGCAAAACACGATTAAATAAATGCCCCAAGACTGTGTGATGCACAAAGGGCTACACTTTAAATACATTTTTTTTTTTTTTTTTAAACCTTCAACCCTATATGCCAGGGGTTGCCCACATGCAGCCTATGACTAAACGCTGTGATCGGACACAAAACGTGTAAGGAGTTCTAGTGCCATCTGGGGTGATGACCATGCACCGTTTTTGCCACGGTGGATTGCAATACATTTTTCTTATTTATGAAGATACATCAGTGATCCTGAATATACTTGGCGCCCCTGCTTCCAATGCCCGTGTTTATGTACTCTTTGGAGTTTACTTCTCAGTGGAAACGCTGAATGGAAGGTGGGGCTGGCTGTTACCACTTTGCAACTATACCTCTATGTGGAGTATCGTCCCGTCCTTTCCTTGCTGCCCAAATGCCCTAAGCTAATTATATTAATAAAATGAAATCCCTACCTACCCCCCCTACCTGTACCGTTCCCAGGGGGGGGGGGGGGCATAGTCTGCCAATCAGAAGCCTCCTAGAGGCTTTTCAAATACTTGGAGGGCAGACTCATTAGCGATCGGAGTGCACAGTGATTTATTTATTTATATTCGTGTTATTTTTTTTGCACTATGAGGATATTTATTTATTTTATTTTTTTGTTGGGTTTGGCCCCTTTCCTTGGGCCAGAAGGTGAGGAACCAGGGAATTGATGAAACCAGGATACAGGTAATTAAATATTTTACAAGGCACCCTTTGTGTTCCAGGGAGTTGGCAATGATTTCACTGCCCACCCTCATGGCACTCAAGGGGTGTTTATTTTTTTTACAGGTGTTTGAAAACATTTAGATCGTCCCCCCTCTACCTGGAATGATCTAAATAGGGGCCCCCATTGGAGCATTTAATTATTTAAAGGGGGTCCTCGGCCCACCCGCATTTTTTTCGATGCCGTTTGAACCAGTGGGAACCATCACCTGTCTTTACATGCACCACCTTTAGGATACACGTGCATTTATAACTACATATGGCACACCAGCAAATAGCGAAACACAAAACCCTTTACATCATAAACCTATGCTAAAATATTACAAAAGCCTAGTACTAATTTGTTGCGTCCTCCTGCGACCTACCCTGGAATTTAACACGCCAATAATATCATGACCCTCACTGGTCGTTTTGTGAGTGAGCCATTCCGGAAATGTAGACTGAACCCTCGCTCGCTTGTTTGGAAAACGAGAAATCAGTTGCTAAGCTGGGGACGTTTGCTTTCTGACGGTCTTTGCTCCACAAGCAGCGAGGCCATCTTAGTACTGAAACCATCTGGCTGATAATAATGTGCTCCAGGCAGACTAGAGCTCCTCCAATTCACCTGTTTAACCTGTTAGCGACTAGAGGCCGGCCAGCCGGCAGGCAAAGTGCCCTCAGAAATGTGTATCTGTGTTTTAACACAGTTAGTATACACTGTTTATGGACTGTTTTTGTATTAATGCTAAATAAGCAAACTTTTTTTTTCTATGGCTAAATAGCTGTTCTACACTATTACTGTAAATAAAACTATTAAATTCAGCTCAGTTTACACATCTGTTTGTGAGCAAGCAGCCCACTCTAGCTCAAGTGTTGTACGCATGCTGTGTGTGATAACAAGGCTTGCACAATAGTTGTTTACATCTTTTGTATTGTAGGACAGTACAATGCACAATTAGGGTTGCCCTCTTTGTTATCATGGGATTTCCTCCATTGACCTTACACTGGCATCAAGGAAACCCTACGCCTAATACTAAAATACCTACACATAAAAAGAGGCAGTCATCTACTTGCAGCCAGGATCAGTGGAACACTGTGTGGTTTATACTGCAGACAGACATGTTTGTTGCACTGCTTTATAGCATTATAGAGAGCACTATGACGCAGGTTCAATACCTTTCAGCAATCATTATCCATATTCTGATCACTCAGTCCAACTTGCACAAGAGAACATTTCTAAATGTCTGCACACTCATTGGGCTCACGACAAGTATATTGCAGGATTGTTAAAGAGGATCTATAAGACAATCCATGTTTACGGGCCAGTTTGGACTATTTGTTTGGAATATATCTATGTTAACAGTAACAACACATCAAACATGTTATGTACTACATGGCCAGCATCAAGTTGCACGAGTGGCACGGTAAGTGTAGTCCAATTCTGCACCAGGACTCCTACTCCGAACACTTACAGACTAAGTCTGGGAATCCCAGTGTTGATGATGACAGTGTGTCCCACTGCACTATAGGCCTGTATTCACGTGTGGGAGATTCTCTTTGCTCCAGGAACAGAGATGCCCAGACTGGTCCGTTTTGAGAAGTGGAAGGGAGGGCCTAAACTTTCTTGTTTGTGTAGATTATAGAAACATACCGTATTTGCTTGAATATAAGATGACCCTGAATATAAGACAAACCCCCCCAAACTTTGGATATTAATTTAGGAAAAAAAGACTGAATATATAAAAATATTACTTGTAAACTGTTTTGTCATATTTAATAGAATTATGATAGAAAAAAATGCATTTCTTGTTTTTATTTCCTTTTTTTTTTTTTTTTGCCAATCTGCCTCCTAGACTTAGCCAATGCATCCCCACACACAGCCATCTGTCCCAGACTTAGCCAATGTATACCCCCACAGCCGTCTGCCCCCACACTTCGCTAATGCATCCTCCACAGAACCATCTGCCCCCCACACTTAGCATTGCATCTTCCACAGAACCATCTGCCCCCCACATTTACCTGATGCATACCTCACACAGCAAATATTGCCCCCTACACCTACCCAATGCATCCCCCAAACAGCCAATACTGCCCCCTAGATTTATCCAATGCATCCCCCCACAGCCATCTGCCCCCCAGACTTTGCCAATGCTGCCGCCCACCCCTACCCCAGACTTAGCCAATGCTGCTGCTGCCCCCTCCACCAGTGCTCCCACTCTCAACCAATGCTGCTGCTGCCCCCTCCACCAGTGCTCCCACTCTCCACCAATGCTGCTGCTGCCCCCTCCCACCTCCACCAATGCTGCTGCCCCCTCCCTCCCCAGACTTGCTTCCAGTATCCCTGGTGGCCAGTTGGGGCAGCCAGTGGATGTCTGCGCGATTGCGTGCACACCTCCGTCTTCAGTGACGGACAGCTTGAATGGTCACGTGACCTCCCAGCATCCATCATAAAAGTCCCGACAGACTGTTCCGGGCATCACCGGAGGATGCAAATTAATAAATTAGGAGAACAATATGTTTTAAATGGGCCTGTGGAGTCTCCTGCCTATGACATCACCTGTGGCACTGTATGCAAATTAACTGCTTTTCAGTGCAGTGTGTCAATTGCATCAAGCAATTCAGTGATGTCATAAACAGGAGACAATTAACACACATTTTCTCCTAATTTAAGCATTTTCTTGCAGTTTTCCTACCATAATCTATAGAATTTTTTTTTATTCCCTACATTCACTTTATGAGCTATGTTTAAGTGGTACAGTCCTTTTAACCTTTCTGTTTTAGTAGTGATGGTGAAAGGGTTAATATCCCTGCCTCCCTGGACACAAGCTGTTCAGGACAGGTTGACAGTAAACATGTTAAACTACACATAGCATGCTGAAATGACAGCTACACACTGAATTCCAGATTAATGTGGAGTGTGTGGGAATGGTAGACACAAACTCAAGACGTACGTTACACTTACCAAGCTGGAAGCATATGTACAATCTCAAAGTCTTAGCTGAGATATGGATCCAACACAGCTGTGTAATCTCCAATGTGCAAGTGAGCTGGATCTGGGCAATGGAAAGGCAAGGCCTACCTGTCATCTGCGGAGGACACAGATCTATAACATAAGATGTTTAGTTGGCTTTGCAGTTTCCAATGCTGGAAGGACAAGCAAAGGGTCCTGCAGAAGGATCCGCTACCATAATGTAATTGGAAAGGACTAGCTATGGAATGAGTCCTGGAGAGCATCGTCCTTAGACGGTAATCCAGGATGTCATTTAAGGGATGACTGTCTTGTAATAAATCGCCCTTGAGCGTATGATACATACTTTTATTTTATCTTGACTCTTGATTTCTGTGGGAAAAGCAGGCCGTTTGTATGTATAGTTTTGTGTTGGAAAAAACCCTTCACCTAAAATTCAGTGGGTCGCGGAGGCATTATAAATCTCCTTTACCCCTACATATCTTAAAGGAACATTGCACTTTATTTAACCCTTGCTTCCTTGAAGTGCAGAGTGAGCCCCTAATTTTTGCATGGGATCAGCGGGGGGGGGGGACAACATGCAAAAACGAGGGCAGAGAGAACCAGACGGCTGCCTGTTTCCTATTAAAAGTACACGGCAGTTTATCATCACAATATATTAGAAGCACAAGTGAAAAATGACATTTAGTGGGACTGTCTCTTGACCAAAATGCATCTTACAAATGTTCATCAAAATTAAAGGGACTTTCTGGTTTCCAAAATGCATATTCCATACGTTAATGCATATTAATGTGCTTTCAAGATGCATGCTTTACAGCTAGTTGAAATTGTGAAATTACAACAGTTTGCAAGAAACCAGGACTGAGTAAAAGTCAATTTCCTTTTTTTTTTTTTTTTTTTTAATCCTGTCTATATATAGTGATCAGACAATGTGTTGCACTATTAAGAGAGCCTACATCACCTAGAGCAAGGTCACTTAGATTCCAAAGAATGAATTATATTCCATCAGCAGAGGAAGTGACTAAATGAAACAAAACTGATGCATGTTCAATGCCACACACAATCAGTGCGTCAGTACCTGTAGGATAGGATGCATGGGAGGGCTTGAATATTACTAAAAATGTGATTTATCCAAAATGCCTGCTTTAAATCAAACTGGAAAACTGCCTGCGCACTCAACAAGCAGTAGTCGTCCACTTGCATCAAAGTGAGTTTGGGGACTAGACTGTCCCTCTAAAGGATGTTTATTGGAAATATGAACATAAAACATTCTGCAGCCGTTATGTAAACGTATCCACTCACAGGCACATTCTGCACTGTCAGCTCTGCTAATGAATAGGATTTTATTTTTAAATAACTTTCTCTGCATTGAGTGATTTACATTCCTTATCGACCTCATAGAGCACACGGAGCAGGTCCTGATTCACATCTGGAAGCTCTGTCGACGCTTTCACAGTTTCCATCAATACTATGTGGTGGGATTTAGATCTGTCCAGTGCTCTACATAATATACACATCATTTTACCTGGCTAATTCACTGTCCTCTTACTTTCCACTACTTGGCGAGGTGGTTCTAAAGTTGAGAAAGTGGTTTTAGTATTATCATTCCCAAATAACTACTCGCTGTTTTCTCCATCGTTCATTTTTATATTTTCTGGATGGCTGGATACTTGATATTACTGAGCGTACAGATGTTTTATTTGTATAACCCCAAGAGGACATAGTTTTAAATTAGAGGGGCAAAGGTATCAGGGAGTATTACTTTACTGAGAGGGTAGTGGATGCATGGAATAGCCTTCCTTCAGAAGTGGTAGAGGGTAATGCAGTGAAGGAGTTTAAGCATGCATGGGATAGGTATAAGGCTATCCTAGATATAAGATAAGGCCAGGGACTAATGAAAGTATTAATTTACTGAGAGGGTAGTGGATCCATGGAATAGCTTTCCTGCAGAAGTGGTAGAGGGTAATGCAGTGAAGGAGTTTAAGCATGCATGGGATAGGTATAAGGCTATCCTAGATATAAGATAAGGCCAGGGACTAATGAAAGTATTAATTTACTGAGAGGGTAGTGGATCCATGGAATAGCTTTCCTGCAGAAGTGGTAGAGGGTAATGCAGTGAAGGAGTTTAAGCATGCATGGGATAGGTATAAGGCTATCCTAGATATAAGATAAGGCCAGGGACTAATGAAAGTATTAATTTACTGAGAGGGTAGTGGATCCATGGAATAGCCTTCCTGCAGAAGTGGTAGAGGGTAATGCAGTGAAGGAGTTTAAGCATGCATGGGATAGGTATAAGGCTATCCTAGATATAAGATAAGGCCAGGGACTAATGAAAGTATTACTTTACTGAGAGGGTAGTGGATCCATGGAATAGCCTTCCAGTAGAAGAAGTGGTAGAGTGTAATACAGTGAAGCAGTTTAAGCATGCATGGGATAGGCATAAGGCCAGGGGCTAAAGAAAGTATTTAGATATTGTTGTGTGTCAGAAATTGGGCAGACTAAATTGGCAACATGGTTTTCATCTGCTGACACATTCTATGTAAGTGTCACAGAGCTGCAAGAAATTCAGTGTTTTGAGTGAAGCCATAGAGATGGTTGTAACTATAATGAAGCTCGATAATCATTGTTGGATTGAGCATGTTGAAATTGGACAATAATCTAAACATGAAGGCTGGGGTGTATGTAACCTGACGCGTTTTTGTTCATTTTCTTTCAGAGCCTCATCCTTCACCATCATGGCCGGTTCAGCTTGGCTGAAAAGATCCTGCGAGACGCTGTGCAGGTAAATTCCACCGCTCATGACGTTTGGAACAGCCTTGGGGAGGTCCTCCAAGCCCAGGGAAATGACGATGCCGCAACGGAGTGCTTCCTGACCGCCTTGGAGCTGGAGGCTAGCAGTCCCATAGTCCCATTCACCATAATACCCAGAGTCCTGTGAGAGGGGAAAAGATGCCTTCGACCCTTCAAGTGCTGTCAGAATGCGCAAGCTAATGCAAACACGCCACAGGAGACAATGCATGTATATAAATGGGGAACATCTCTGTATAAGATTTAATTCTCACTGTCCTTAACAACTGTTATCCACGAAGTGACGGGTGTCAGATGCCATGGTCCATAGGTGGTTGGTGGAAGGTGTTACAAGGTGGCAGTTTAAACATTCGTCCAGGGAAATGCATATTTCTTCCTTATATATTTGTATGCTTTGCTTCAGGTGAAGCTAGATTGACTAATACGCAGTAATAGTGGTAGTGAATGGACAAGGAAATTGCAAAGATCGGACCGTTATAGCTGACCTCTTAGATTTGCATATTTTTCTAGCTCATCAGTTAATTCCTAATCTTTGTTATTACCTTGTTCGTTCCCCACCTTTTACTCTATAGTGAACAGACTGCGTGGTCCCTTCCTGCTCTACTAGCATAGCATTGCATGGAAGTGATGGGAGCTTGATTATTTGGGGACAAATAATTCATCTTACTCAAGATACCAGACCTGCACTATTACTGTAGTTCCAGTGAGGTCTGGAGCAAGGACAAAATGCGGCCTATCAGCTCAGTCATTTATATGCCCAGCGCCATCCCTATTATTGCAGTCTCATTGGTTTAAGAGGGGTTCGCCTTCCCCTAAGCAGGACATTTAGGCGTTGTAGGTAAAGGAGCAAATTCAGGTTGTTTTCTGCCTTGCTGAGATAACATGAGGCTGTTAGATTGAGCTATTGGACTGCATCTCTTAGGAGCTTCACAAGGGTATTAGCAGTTCTAGTCCTAGTTCAACCTTGTGGTTCGGAGGATGTGTAACATGGCTATAACAAGGTTCCAGTTACTCTAGAGATAGGGGTGTTACTCAGCCAAACTCACCTCTGTACCAAGACTATTGCCAGCAGGGACAATCATAGAATACATGCATTACCCAAAAGTATTTCAGTACCACATCGCCACAGCACACGGAAGGTCTGTCCATGTTCACTGGCATGTTTCCTGCATTTGCATGGTACACCTGGCATGTTATTGGAGGGTAACAGTGTGACATTTACCTCTCACACAAGCCCATTCATCTAGTTTGAGCCATCTTCCTATGATCTCAAGTTCTCTTCACATGATCCTGTCTGTGATAAACACAAACGTGTTTCCCAATAACCAATTAGGCAGTGGAGCGAAATGTGACCCTTAGCTGAGAGGAAAGGTGTTCCTGGCTCCTGACCGAAATGTGGATGTTCCCATGACATCTACCCATGTAACACGTTTAAAAACTAATTTCCAAACCACAAATCTGAATGTGCTGCTCTTATGCATTACAGTCCAGATTTGACATGTAACATGTTCTTTGTCCGAGGCAGCGGAAGTGCATTGCGATACCTATGTTAGTGGAGCAGAGGATCTGGGTGTGTTCCTAACTGCAAATGAATGGAACTGGTTAGTGGACTACAATTCCTACCCTGATATTATATTCAGAAAATCAGTGGAACTGCACCTTGAACATGCTTCTGTCTGAGATAATCTCGTTTGTCTCTGTGAATTGTAGTCTACAGCACCTAGGCATGTGGCTGGCTCTAGTGGAAAACATCATAAAACGAAAGGCACAGAAGATACATATTTATATTTTGCAAATGTATGCCTGTTACAAGACAATATGCCAGACTATTTGTTGTATTTAATTTTTTATGTGAATTCAGAGTTTATTTATCAATGATGATCTTGTACAAAACAGATTGAAGTTATGTTCTGACATTCCTGGTGTTATATGAATATGCGTAATTTACATATGCCGATGTCAATAAAATGATTTTTAAAGGATGCATGTGCAATCTATTGTGGAAAATGTGTTAAAGTCCCCCTCTTTTCTACACAATGACATTTGGTTCCTCCTTTTTCTTTTGGTGGGTTCTCCCAGTGATACATATGCCCTCCTTCCTATTGGTCTGTCAGTCTCATAGACAAGGACTTCCCCACACACACTTGTAATTTGAATATTAAGCCATGGCTTAACAATTTTAATTTTAGTTTTAGGAGCCAGCAAAAAAAATGTAGGAGCCAAACAATGGCACATTGTCACGCAAACATATACACACCTCACAGACAGTAACATACACACCTCACATACACAGACACACCTCACAGACATCCAGTCATTAACATACACACAGCTCACATACACAACCAGTCACAATCACACACCTCACATACACAACCAGTCACATACACACACCTCACATATATCCAGTCAGTGCCACACACAAACCTCACATACATCCAGTCAATCACAAACACAACCAGTCACATTCACACACCTCACATATATCCAGTCAGTCACATACATACACCTCACATATATCCAGTCAGTCACATACACACACCCTCACAGACATCCAGTCACATACACACACCCTCACAGACATCCAGTCACATACACACACTCTCACAGACATCCAGTCAGTGCCATACACACACCTCACAGACATCCAGTCAGTCACATACACACATCTCACACACAAACAGTCAGCAGTTTGTTTTTAAAGAAAAAGTTAATTTCTTAATGTGTGTCCCCCCCTCCATGTTGCTTTGCCTCATTGCAGGGGATGTGGCATTTCATTGTTGTTTTTACAATTTTTATAATATTATAACAGGTCCTAGAAGTACTAATACTTACAATAAATGGGTCTAAGTTGTAGGATATGAATTACGGTGTTAAAGAGCAGGGAGATCCAGGTCTCTGCTCCTGTCAGCAATTCTGAGCATCTTTCATGTCCCCCAGCTTAGCCTGGATCAACTGGATGATCCAACTGATCTAACTGGATGCAGCCAATGGGGTACGGAGCCTCTGCTCTGATGATATACTGCATTGGCTTCCAGGTGTTCTAATTTAGAACATAGACATGTAGATTGCATAGATGATTTGCTGTTGCTACAGGAACAGGCCAGCCTATCTCAGCACTCCTTATATGAAGTCCTTATTTTCATTGTAAAACAGGAGAACTGTGCATTGTAAACAAAAGGGCATTTAACTTATATTCAGAAAATCAGTGGAACTACACCTTTAACATGCTTCTGTCTGAGATAATCTTGTTTGTCTCTGTGACCACACTTGTTGATATTATTAAGGATAAGATGGGTAGTATACAAATAACTTCAAAGCAATTAATGCCTGTACGCATTAGCCAGCTCTCCCTGGATAAATCTCCTCTGCATCTGTCTCCGGCTGTGATTACTGCCTATGGTGATCTCTAGCCAGCAGTATCCTTGGTACATTCTTGTCCCAGTGGAAAGGATCCCATAAGAATCAGTGTAGGAGAAAGGCAAAGCTATAACAGCACATTTAATCTTTTAATAAACAGATCAGCCGTTCATTGTAACAGAATAGAAGGGCTGTTACTGAGTTTAGTTAACCTGATCATATTTGGACCAGTGCCGGGAACAGGTCCCGTTTGTGAGCCCCGCACTAAGCCAATATAGCTAACTGTGTCTGTGATAGCGGACAGTATCTGTCATGGGCCCCCTTAACCTCCCTAAAGACACTAGAACGGCCTGCCTTTAACAGCTCATCATGGCTCCCCGCGATGAGCTGTGCTCGGATCCCACTTGTCAGATGAGGCCACTTTGAGTGCTCTCACACAGACAGGAAAAATATAGCCAAAGCTCAAAGCAAGCACCAGCTGCATTTTACAAAATGGCTCCGCCACCATGACGTCGGGAGGTCTCGTCATTTATTGGCAGAGATTTAAGACCCTGATCGGGTCTCTGCAATTTTGTCCCCGGCGACTGATCCCCTTGTGATCGGTGGTCACGAACAAAAAGTGGCGTTTTGGTGCTTGCGTTTTCTGGAACGCAAGCACCATGCATCACAAAAGGGTTAAGGGAAGGGCCCCTATTGCTCAACACGCCCCCATTCCATTCTCTGTTGTGACAGGATTCAGCACATTAAACAAAGCTAACTGCATTAGACGTCTGGTAGAAAGTCCCCAGCCCCTTCCTCGTCCTATATTCCAGGCATTTATCCCAGAACGAACGTATCACCCCGCCATGAATCAAAACTTTATTTTGTGTTATACAGTCATTCAAACTAAAACCAGAATTCACAGGATCGGGGGGGGGGGGGGGGGTGATAGATATAATCAGACGCCATTTATCATGCAGAAGTCTTAAACGGGAAGACTAGCTGAGCCATCAGCATCCTGCATTTAAGGACCTGAACAGCACTATCACAGGCATAATGAATATCCCCAGAGGGTTGATTTAAGACTTGCGCCCACACACTGACCTACATTTTCTTCGCGCTGTGGTGTGGTTTTTTTTTTTTCTTTTGTGTTTTTATTTTTTTAATGAACATATGGCGAAATCTCAAAGGTTCCCAGGCACAGCTGCAGTATACGGAGATATAGGTCTGGACTTCAGAGAATTCCTTAACTGTAATCAGCAAGCAGTGTAAAACCAAACAAAAGCTTGAGATAATACAGTACCAATTATTGGGGAGCAATAAATAGAGCAGAAGGAGATTTTCCAGGAATATACTGGCAAATATGCAAGGGCAGCTCTTCAAGGCGTAGTGCCTAATGCCATGTAGCTTAGTCTGATTTAACTAGTGTTATATTGAAATGCCTGACATTTTATAATGACATTTTGCGACATTATCCCAGCCGTGTTATAGATACATAGAACGTGTCGGCAGATAAGGACCATTCGGCCCATCTAGTCTGCCCAATGTTCTAAATACTTTTTATTAGTCCCCCATTCGCTATCTTATATCTAGGACAGCCTTGTGCCTATCCCCCCCCCCCCCCACCCCGCCTCCCATTTATACACGCATGCAATTCTACTAACACAATCAGGGCCGGAGTGGCCCACCGGGATACCGGGAAAAACCCCAGTGGACTGTCTTCCCTGAGGCTGCTTTGACTCTAACTATTTCCGGCAGCGACGGCCGCCAAATTACTTCAAGCGGAAGTCAGCAGTGTTCTGGTGCGCGAGGAGAAGAGAGGCACCAGAAATGAAAGCGGGGGGTGAGAGAGAAGAAAGACTACAGAGGGGATAGCGAGAGAAGAGAGACAACAGAGGGACAGAGAGAAGAAAGACTACAGAGGGGAGAGAGAAGAGAAAAAGATAGACTACCAGGGAGCGGAGCCTGACATGGCCATGAGCGGATGCAAAAAGACTGAGCTCTGAGTTGATGAGGCATTAATATATGGATCTTAATTATCTCAATTTCCAATTAAAATGATCCTCTCAAATACCCCACGGAGCCATGGGGGAAAAGAATAAGAAAAATGGGCAACCTCCGCTTAAAGGAAGCTCGGATATTGAATTGTTCTTAATGAGGCCTTCAAAAGCCTCCCTTGAGTTCTGCAGTCAGGACTTCAGAAAAGGTATACTCAGACACCGAGGACTCCTCGGAGGAAACCTACACATATTCCCACCAGGCGCGTCACTAGGGTTGGTGTCACCCGGTGCGGAAACTCATGGTGTCACCCCCCCTGGATTTCCTCCATACAATGCCAAACAGATTCCTTAGTAATGCCAGTTAGATGGCCTATTAACTATGCCACACACAGGAGCCCCATAAATTATGCCACACACAGGAGCCCCATAAATTATGCCACACACAGGAGCCCCATAAATTATGCCACACACAGGAGCCCCATAACTATGCCAAACCAGAGTCCCATAAATTATGCCACACCAGAGCCCCATAAATTATGCCACACCAGAGCCCCACTATTTATGCCTCACCTCTGCCCAATTAATTATGCCACACACACAGGTGCCCCATAATTATGCCACACACACACACAGGTGCCCCATAATTATGCCACACAAAAGAGTCCCTTAATTACGCCACACAAAAGAGTCCCTTAATTATGACACACATGGGGCCCAATAAATATGCCACACACAAGTGCCCCATAATTATGCACACATGAAACCGGCATTAATTATGCAACACACAGGAGCCACACGAGGTGACAATCTTACAATTATAGATACCAGTAATATTGTGCCATTCAGATCCCAGTAGTATTGTCCCACTCAGAGCCCAGTAATATTGTGCCACTCAGAGCCCAGTAATAGTGTGCCAGTCAGATACCAGGAATATTGTGCCACTCAGAGCCCAGTAATAGTGTGCCAGTCAGATACCAGGAATATTGTGCCATTCAGAGCCCAATAGTATTGTCCCACTCAGAGCCCAGGAATATTGTGCCAGTCAGATACCAGGAATATTGTGCCAGTCAGATACCAGGAATATTGTGCCAGTCAGAGCCCAGGAATATTGTGCCAGTCAGAGCCCAAAAATATTGTGCCACTCAGAGCCCAGTAATTTTGTGCCAGTCAGATACCAGGAATATAGTGCCAGTCAGAGCCCAGTAATAGTGTGCCCGTCAGAACCCAGTAATATTGTGCCAGTCAGAGCCCAGTAATATTGTGCCAGTAAGAGCCCAGGAATATTGTGCCAGTCAGACACCAGTAATATAGTGCCAGTCAGATACCAGGAATATTGTGCCAGTCAGATACCAGGAATATTGTGCCAGTCAGATACCAGTAATATTATGCCAGTCAGAGCCCAGTAATATAGTGCCAGTCAAAGCCCAGGAATATTGTGCCAGTCAGAGCCCAGGAATATTATGCCAGCCAGATGCCCAGTAATATAGTGCTAGCCAGAGCCCAGTAATATAGTGCCACTCAGAGCCCAGGAATATAGTGCCCGCCAGAGCCCAGTAATATAGTGCCAGCCAGATGCCCAGTAATATTGTGCCAGTCAGATGCCCAGTAATATTGTGCCAGCCAGATGCCTGTAATATTGTTCCAGCCAGAGCCCAGTAATATAGTGCCAGCCAGATGCCTAGTAATATAGTGCCAGCCAGAGCCCAGTAATATAGTGCCAGCCAGATGCCCAGTAATATAGTGCCAGCCAGAGCCATGTAATATTGTGCCACTCAGAGCCCAGGAATATTATGCCAGCCAGAGCCCAGTAATATAGTGCCAGCCAGAGCCCAGTAATATAGTGCCAGTCAGATGCCCACTAATATAGTGCCAGCCAGATGCCCAGTAATATAGTGCCAGCCAGAGCCCAGTAATATAGTGCTAGTCAGAGCCCAGTAATATAGTGCCAGCCAGATGCCTGTAATATTGTGCCAGCCAGAGCCCAGTAAAATAGTGCCAGTCAGAGCCCAGTAATATAGTGCCAGCTAGATGCCTGTAATATTGTGCCAGTCAGAGCCCAGTAATATAGTGCCAGCCAGATGCCCAGTAATATAGTGCCAGTCAGAGCCCAGTAATATAGTGCCAGCCAGATGCCTGTAATATTGTGCCAGCCAGAGCCCAGTAAAATAGTGCCAGCCAGATGCCCAGTAATATAGTGCCAGTCAGATGCCTGTAATATTGTGCCAGTCAGAGCCCAGTAATATAGTGCCAGCCAGATGCCCAGTAATATAGTGCCAGCCAGATGCCCAGTAATATAGTGCCAGCCAGAGCCCAGTAATATAGTGCCAGCCAGATGCCTGTAATATTGTGCCAGCCAGAGCCCAGTAAAATAGTGCCATTCAGAGCCCTGCTGGTTTTAAACCACCCTCCTCCCCCCCCTTCCCCATCACTTACCTAAAGGCTGCTCTCTGCTCCCGGACGGACGCCTCCTCCGTGCAGTCTTCACTCTTGCACGGAGGAGGGAAACACAGTCACCGGAAGTGCGTCACATCCGGTTGCTGTGATTTTTTTTTTTTGATTTTTTTTCCGGCGGCCGCGTCCAGTGGATGCGGCTGCCAGAAAAAAAGTTAAGCAGCGCGATGCGGGAGGGTGCCGGCAGCACGGGAGTCACCCCCGCTGGAGGTGTCACCCGGTGCGGTGCGCCCGCCCCCCCCGGCCCCGACTCGGGACGCCACTGATTCCCTCTAACTCTAGAGGTGGGAAAAACCCTACCCACAATACTGAATCCCCTCCAGCAACACAAGTAGACATTCAAAAATTATACCGGGACATACAGAGCATGCTGAAGGCCAAAATGTTGCAGCTACGATGTGAAAAGTCGGCCCTTCACTCTAAAGTTACATAATTGGAAACTGGTGTGGCATTATTAATAGGAATCCCATGTGTGGCATAATTTATGGAACATCTGACTGGCATTACTAAGGAATCTGTTTGGCATGGTATTGGAGGATATCCAGGGGGGGTGACACCATGTGTTATCGCACCGGCTAACACCAAGCATAGTGACGCCTCTGTGTCCATGTAAAAAAAAACTAGGTTAAAATGTTTTTGTTTTGTATTACTTTTTTTTTTTTTACCAAAAAAATGTTAAACAATTTTTTTTTTACATGGACATGACTACATATATGCCCTAATATCATTTCCAATACAAAAAATACAGCATATTTTGGGGGTAAATTATATTTGCACATATGTGCAACTATGGACATGGTATAAAAACAGGGTCATGCAGTTAAATACATGGGAAGAAAACACACCAAATAATAACCACCACAGATGGAGCTCCAGAAAAAGAGGAAGATGTTTAGGACATTGCAATACACAATGTAGGCAGCACATTTCACTCACATGGTCATCTGAATCCTGAAGTATGGTACATTGAAATTCCTAATGCTAATGAACATCCTATAACAATCTAATATACAGAATTTATATCCAGAATCATTTAGCAGTTACACAGCGCCAGTCCATACCGATTGCACGTTAATCCTGTGATTAAACCTATGGAGGCTTCCTATCGCTGCAGAACGCAAGTACACAGATGTAATACAACTGTACATTCATGTCCCCATTTCCAATTGCAGCTATTCTGGCCATTACTAGCAATATCACAGGACTTTGCACATCAAGCCAAAAGTTGATGTACATTACCAGTAGATTTTAATAAAGAGATATAATACAGTACAGCACTTTGCATATACTCTGATCTGACACTGATCCCAGGAAATTCGACTTGGATCCCGACCAAAATGATTTACTCTGAACTTAGAGAGGTTTATTCAGTGAACTGTGGTTGAACCAACAACTAGCGTTAGTAGTATAGCTGGAACCTATGGCAAGTTCATTACTGGCTGATTTGGGTCTGGAAACTGTCTTCTGTCATCATAGATGGGGAATTTATTGAACTTAACAAGCAGCAACCCTCGAAACAAATCTCAGCCCACCAACAATACTCAAACAAGCAACCTTCTGGAAAAATGTTTATGTTTCACCTCCCCATTGTAGGCCGGAGCCTGCACAGTGCTGGCAGTTGTATATTGTATCACCCCATTGCCAATAGACCATACACAGGATTTTCTAGAACCCAGTAGGGTAATGAAACATAAATCATTAAGAACAAAATTGCCCCAGCCCCTTACATTTCCAAGACTTATCTGCATTACAGGGAACCAGGCTTTGGTATAGTTTTCCTTTACAGCATCCCATATACAGTGGTTAGTTTAAAGGGTCCTACTGATAAAACTGAGGTAACAATTTAAATGGTGTTACAATAAAACTGGTTTAACCCCTTCCCGACGTTAGGACGTACTATGCCGTCCTAATTTTCAGTGCCTAAAAGTCGTTAGGATGGCATAGTACGTCCTTTGTTAAACAGATCATCGCGGCTCCCTGCGATGAGCTGTTTTCGGATCCTGCTGCAGGCACTTACAGCGGGATCCCACCTGTCAGATGAGGCCACTTTGAGTGGCCTCAGTCTGACAGGGGAAATGTAGCCGGTGATCAAAGCAAGCACCGGCTACATTTCTCTAAATCGCGCCCACGCCTCCGTGACGTCACACGTGACATCCGGAGGTCTCGCGATATTTTGGCAGGGACCCACAGGGTCTATTAAGACCCTGATCGGGTCTCTGCCATAGTGTTCCTGGCTACCGATCACCTTGTGATCGGTGGCCAGGAACAATTTGTGACATTTTGGTGCTTGCGTCGTTTGGGACGCAAGCACCATGCGTCATGAAGGGGTTAAAGGCCTACCCCAACCAACAACAACAACAACAAAACACTTGTTACCTGTACCTTAACTCCTTCACACTTGATGCTGCTTTGGGCCTTCACGCCCAACGTGCCAAAACTGAGCCTTTTTTTTCTCCTGGCTACGATTACAGAGTAATTAAGAGCCAGGGACAAATAGGCAGAGACCCCATCTTTATAGACCCTGTAGAAATAGAATTTCTTATGAATGGGGCTCTCGTTCGGTTTATAGAAATGCAATAGTATTGCACGAATTCTATAAGCCGATAGTCTATAAACCGAAGGTCGTTCGGTTTATAGACTTTCGGTTTATAGAATACATGTAATTCCCCATCAGTCTGAGAGATGAAATGCGTCAGGTGTCTGCTTCCTTGCAATTAGACTGGAATACTGCCAGGATTGGATTAAGGCATGGGCTTTAGGGGCTGCACCCCGGGGCCCTCAGCCAGCTGGGGGGGGGGGGGGGGGAATCGATACAACCGGATTGACAGGATGCAGCAGATGGCCACTTTAATGCTGCACAAAAGTACTCTCCCATAATCTCATGGTCCTTCTGATGTGATGTTGCCTTGATATACAGTCATATCTGGCATATTTTCCATCCTGCATGCATCAGTGACTGTTAGAAGTCCTCGTTGGGTGCTGAGGCAAGTCCTGTGAGTGCAATCTCAGTCCTGGGGCAAGTCCCATTAGTGCAATCTAAGTGCTGGGACAAGTCCTGTGAGTGCAATCTAAGTGCTGAAGCAAGTCCTCTTAGTGCAATCTAAGTGCCTAGGCAAGTTCTCTTAGTGCAATCTAAGTGCTGAGGTAAGTCCTGGGTGCTAGGGCACATGGTGTGAGTGCAATCTAAGTGCTGTGGTAAGTCATGGGTGCTAGGGTAAATTATGTGAGTGCAATCTAACTGCTAGAGTAACTGCTGGGTGCTGGGCCAAATGCAGTGAGTGAAATCTAACTGGTGCAGTAAGTCCTGGTGGCTGGGGCAAGTCCTCTTAGTACAATCTGAGTGCTGGGGTAAGTACTGGGAGCTGAAGCAAGTGCCCTGAGTGCAATCCAAATGCTGTGAAAAGTCATGCAGCTGGGGCAAGTCCTGTGAGTGCAATCTCAGTCCTGGGGCAAGTCCCATTAGTGCAATCTAAGTGCTGGGACAAGTCCTGTGAGTGCAATCTAAGTGCTGAAGCAAGTCTTCTTAGTGCAATCTAAGTGCCTAGGCAAGTTCTCTTAGTGCAATCTAAGTGCTGAGGTAAGTCCTGGGTGCTAGGGCACATGGTGTGAGTGCAATCTAAGTGCTGTGGTAAGTCATGGGTGCTAGGGTAAATTATGTGAGTGCAATCTAACTGCTAGAGTAACTGCTGGGTGCTGGGCCAAATGCAGTGAGTGAAATCTAACTGGTGCAGTAAGTCCTGGTGGCTGGGGCAAGTCCTCTTAGTACAATCTGAGTGCTGGGGTAAGTACTGGGAGCTGAAGCAAGTGCCCTGAGTGCAATCCAAATGCTGTGAAAAGTCATGCAGCTGGGGCAAGTCCTGTGAGTGCAAATTGTGTGCTGGGGTACATCCTGTGAGTGCAATATAAGTACAGGGGTAAGTCCTATGAGTGCATTCTAAGTTCTGGGGTAAGTACTGGGTGGTAGGGCAAGTCCTGTGAGTTAAATCTAAGTCCTGGGATAAGTCATGTGAGTGCAATCCAACTGCTGGGGTAAATCCGGAGTTCTGGGGCAAGTTCTCCAAGTGGAATCTAGCTGCTGGGGTAAGTTCTTGGTGCTGGTGCAAATGCAGTGAGTGAAATCTAACTGGTGGGGTAAGTCCTAGGAGCTGAGACAAGTCCTCTGAGTGCAATCTAAATGCTGGGATAAGTCCTGTGGGCTAGGGCAAGTCCTGTCAGTTCAATTTAAGCACTGGGGTAAGTACTGGGAGCTGGGGCAAGTCCTGTGAGTGCAGTCTAAGTGCTAGGGTAAGTCATGTGAGTGCAATTTGGAATACTGGATCATTTGTCAAACGACTTATGCCAGATATTACTGGGGGTCTCACAGTACCTGTAGCCCAGGGGCCTCATTGATATTTTAAAGATCCAACAATAAAGTACAATGTTTTTTAAAGCAACTTCCCTGGACTCCAGAGAATGTAGCATTCAGAGTCAGCGCTCTCGGAGGTAAAGAAATGTAACATATTGCAGTTAACACCACACGCATAGAAATAAAATAAATATTACACAAGTAACCTATTTCAAGAGTGCATAATGGTAATTGATTTTACAGTAACCCACCTGAACTCAATAGTTTTAAAGAACATCACGAGAGTGTTTAATCATGCGTCATGCATTGCAGGGTTAAAGGACAATTAGATCAATTGGATTTAGGTAAAGCAGTAATTAGAGAGAATTGAAATACTCAACTGAGTACAAAATACTAATTGAGATTCATAGAAGTCTATATTTGGGGTGTCTGGTATTAGAATACAGAGCAGTGCTGGGTGGCTATTGTGGACTACCCACCTTATAATGCTCAGGCAAACCATAATCTGTCTCACAACAGCTGTAATGCACAATTTTGGGGTGTGTTTTAAAATATTTTTTTCTTTTGGTAAACACATATTAGTTGCAATATATAAATTTGAGAAATGCTTTATAAACATAAAAAATATCTTCGTATACCATGCCAATGAGCATTGATGTATAAACTTTGAATGTAATGCCAATAATCAGTACATTCATACATTTTGTATATCATGCCAATGAGCAGTGATGTATAAACTTTGAATGTAATGCCAATAATCAGTACATTCATACATTTTGTATATCATGCCAATGAGCAGTGATGTATAAATTTTGAATGTAATGCCAATAATCAGTACATTCATACATTTTTTATATCATGCCAATGAGCAGTGATGTATAAACTTTGAATGTAATGCCAATAATCAGTACATTAATACCTTTTGTATATGATGCCAATGAGCAGTGAATGCATAAACTTTTTTATATGATGCCAATGAGCAGTGAATACATAAACTTTTTATATGATGCCAATGAGCAGTGAATACATAAACTTTTTATATGATGCCAATGAGCAGTGAATGCATAAACTTTTTTATATGATGCCAATGAGCAGTGAATACATAAACTTTTTATATGATGCCAATGAGCAGATATGCCGTTTCACGCAGACACACACACACAGGCTCACACAGTCCCACACAGATACACAGATGGACATAAATATACGCACACACTGTGTCACATAGACACATACACCAGCCAAGAGTTTGATTCATTAAACACATGTTTAAATGATGTCACCCTCCCTGCTTTTTTTTTTAGCTCTTTGGGCACAGGGAGTGAGATCTCTTCACATCCACATGGTCATTGGCACAGACAACATGGAGCTGCTGCTGTCCGTTGGCTCTTAGGAGTGCCGGGGGCAGTGCAAAACACTCTCATTCTTAGGTTAGGTTGTGTGTGGTTTGGGAGTAACAAGGGACTGTATGTTAAGGAGCAGAACGTTACAAAGAGAGCAGTCATTACCCCACTCCCCTCTTAAAGTGACAGCTCCCAACTCACCCCTACAAGACCTTAAACCTCTGAATCCAGGACAGTGAAAAAAAGCAGGATGGCAGCCTCAGAGACTCTGGGCTAAATATTATACTGTACACCAAAACTGTAACTACCTTCTCAGGCTCGATCTAAAAACCTTTGAGGGAGATCTCAAATATGCTAAAAATGCTTAATACCAAAGCTCAAGTGGTACAGTTTAGGCACAGATCTCAGAGTCTGACTGATACTTCCCAAGCATTACTCCAAGGCCAGAGCAGGGTCACTTGTCTCCACCGCTCACATAGTTGCTAACATTGGCCATGTTTCCAGGGACACATTTTTGTTCCACATGCTGCAGAAAGAGCATGCAAAGTGCAGCCCAGCAGTATGTTGGATGGATATACGCACAGACACAATCCAATTACATAATCAGGGTGGAGATCTCATAGGACCTACCATGATTAATTAATTGGATTGTGTCTGTGGATATATCCATCCTACATACTGCCAGGCTGCACTTTGCATGCTCTTTCTGCAGCATGTAGAACAAATATGTGTCCCTGGAAACATGGCCAATGTTGATGTTGACAACTATGCTCTCATATGATTGGGGTTGGCTTACCCATTAACCCTCTTTTATGCCCTCATGTCCCGACTCCCTTAGACTCCCTTTCTCTATCCAAAAAGCAAAATTGTATGTGGCTCACCTGACTCTACATGGTGCCTCTCTGGAGCCAACCACTCCTTCTGCTCACCTCCCCCCCCCCTTTCTCCTGTTCTACCAACCGCCTTCTCCTTCTAACACAAAGGGGTTCACGTGTTTATTTTTAATTACTCACATCAAAGCATGGTGCTACACACCCACACAATCTCCCATACAAATCAATTAAATCTATTTTGTCATCAAAAATCTGAGATATGCTTAAATGATGCTGCTGATGCGACTAACCCTTACTTTGCTTTGTGTTAATTGCACGATAAATGTTCACTATTGTAAATATTATAAATTGTGTTGCATCCAGTTAGCATCATCACCGAGCAAACCACAAGCAGTGAAATCTAACTCTCCACGCTTAAAGTGCTCTCTTCAAATGTTAAAGGGCTCAACAGCCCCCATAAATGCAGTCTGTCCTTGGAAGAGGCCCAGAAAACTAAGGCAGACCTGTTTCTTCTCCATGAAACCCCCCACTTTTAAATCCATAGCGTACCCCACAGCAACTCAAAGAAAAGAGGAGTCTCTGTTTTAATTGTCAAACATTGGGCATTCACATTTCACAACTCAAATGGGCGATACCTTTTTACAAATTCCAAAATGTTATTACACCCTGGCCAATATTTATGAACCCAACAATGGTCAAACCCAATCTTGACAAGCTGCCTCACAAAACTGACCGTTTTCAAAACAGTCCCGATCGTTTTGGCAGGGGATCTTAATTTGAAGAGCAAAAAACACACTTTACGCACAAGTATTGTGCATCACCTAATGATTCCAGGGGCTCAGGAACAGCCGACCAAGCTGCAAATTCACCAACGAGCATAAGGAAATACACCTGCACTCGTGAATCCAATGTTAGACATAGATTTAATGGAGGGATAAAGTGCGTAGGGATACGCATTTCGCTTCCAGCCACGTTTAATCATTAGGATTAAGCGTCTCTAGACAAGAAAAGTGTAAAGTGTTTTCTGTATCCCTTTTTTTTTTCAATCTTTATTTATAAATGTTCTTATAATACAAAAAAAAATGATAGTACAATAGACAAACTGTGTACAATAACATGACGATACAATATGTGAGGACAAACTGTGGACAATAACATGACGATACAATATGTGAGGACAAACTGTGTACAATAACATGACGATACAATATGTGAGGACAAACTGTGGACAATAACATGACGATACAATATGTGAGGACAAACTGTGTACAATAACATGACGATACAATATGTGAGGACAAACTGTGGACAATAACATGACGATACAATATGTGAGGACAAACTGTGGACAATAACATGACGATACAATATGTGAGAACAAACTGTGGACAATAACATGACGATACAATATGTGAGGACAAACTGTGAACAAAAACATGACGATACAATATTTCACAACTAAGCTTGTTTTAACTTATTCATTTGCAGAGAGAGTCTTAATCCAACTATAGGTGGGTACCAGTAGCTGTTATCATTAATCTCAGAATGTGGGGAGAGGAGGAGGGGGAGGAGACCCAGAATAACTGTTATTATATATAATCTGATTTCACCCAGGGGGTTGATCTAACTAATGGTGGCTATGGATAGAGTGCTTAATCCGGGATACTAGATGGCATGATATACCGGTTACTCTCCGCAAACATCTTTCTTCCATTTATTATATGCCTCGTTAGGGAGACTGCTTATTTTCCCTACGATCAGGTGTTTGCTGCATACCTATGTTCACGTGCACGTGAAACATACCACTGGCATCGAAGCTCCTCAAAGACTTTTGGAAAACTATGGGATCACTGGCTAGTGTGGATAGGTGGAAGCCAACAATATTTAAAAAAAAGTGACACCTCTCTCTTTGCCCTCTCCTTTCCCACCCCACCCCCCCTCCATAATACAAGTCTCTAAAGTGTGTAGAGAAAAGGCGCGTGTTATATAAAAATACAAACCAACAAATAATAAAGATTATATAGCAGACATAGTGAAAAAGTATACAATGAAATGCTGCAGACAATAGAGTTGTCCCCCAGAAACACATGTAAGTATAAGTGAAATGGAGTGTTGCACAACTCTCCTCTATTTCACTAATACAAGTCTCTGTCCCTATCGCTTTCTTAATGTTTATACTGGGATTAGCTTTCTTTGTAGTTTTCTGCTTACACTGTTATGAGTATATTTGTACTGAATGATTATGCATATTGTCTGTTTTTTTTTCCTTCTTCTTGTTATATTCTGAAAAGTCAATAAAATTGAAATATATATTTAAAAAAAAAACAAAGTGAAAAATATTTCTCATGCTGGGAGTGGCTGTTTTTTTTTTTAAATCTTTTTAGACTCTTTCTCTAAGCCAGACAATATGGCTTAGAGAAAATATTTTTATAGTAATAAATTCTTTTAAATATTTAATAAAATTATCTCCTTCCTCTGTCCCATTTCATCCCATTCTTTGACTCACTTTTAGTTATTGACACCAAGCAAATATTGCACCCCGAGACTTACCTCTGCATCATATTGCAGCGCCCAAATGACTTGTCCCCACACTACAATTCAGCACTCACAGGAATTACCCCCGCTCCACATTTCAGCACTCACAGGACTTGCCACCGCACCACATTGCTTCGCTCAAGGGACTAGTCACTTCACCACAATGCAGCACCTCTCTGAAACTCAAATGGTATGAATGAAAGCTACCATATTTCTTTGCCACTCTTTAAGGCTATTCGGGAATTAAGGGAGTTAGTGAATTATGGGAGTTGAGTGTGCAATGGCACAGATTTGCCATTGCACACTCAAAATTGCAATTGCACCCCCAGGACTTGCCATTGCACTCCCAGGACTTGCTATTACACCCACAGACTTACAATTACACCACATACTTCCAATTGCACCACCTGGACTTGCCATTACACCCCTAGGACTTGCCATTGCACCAACAGGACTTGCTATTGCACCCAAGACTTGCCACTGCAGCCACAGACTTGCCATTGCACCCCCAGGACTTGTTATTGCACCCAAGACTGGCCAAGGCACCCACAGACTTACCATTGTACTAACAGACTTGCCATTGCACCCAGGACTCGCTATTACATCCACAGACTTGCCATTGCACCACCCATACTTGCTATTACACCCGTATGACTTGCCATTACACCAACAATCCTTGCCATTACACCCACGCAGTTGCTATTGCACCAAAGAATTCCCATGGCACCCACATATACCCCCTGAACTTGCTATTACACCCACAGACTTACCATTGCACCACCTGGACTTGCCATTACACCCCTAGGACTTTCCACTGCATGAACAGGTCTTGCCATTACACCTACACAGTTGCTATTGCACCCAAGGCTTGCCACTGCACCCAAAGACTTGCTATTGTACTAACAGATTTGCCATGGCACCCCCAGGACTTGCTATTACACCACAGACTTACCATTGCACCACCTGGACTTGCCATTACACCCCTAGGACTTTCCACTGCATGAACAGGTCTTGCCATTACACCTACACAGTTGCTATTGCACCCAAGGCTTGCCACTGCACCCAAAGACTTGCTATTGTACTAACAGATTTGCCATGGCACCCCCAGGACTTGCTATTACACCACAGACTTGCCATTGCACCACCTGTACTTGCCTAGGGTCGGCCCAAGACATTGTGTTGCCTGGGACGAAAAACTAAATGCTTACCCCCTTCCTTGCTCCCGCCCCACCACAAAAAAAAGTACTAGAGCACTTTTCTCTATGCAAAATTAGAGCATAGACTGGCCATGATTAAAATGTGTATCCTAAATGAGTGAGCATTTACACTTAATGTACAATATTTGAGTCATGTTATAGGTCAGGGGTCACATATTATTTTTTGGGAAATTGCACAGCCTATTTTGATAATAATGTTTGTTTTACCATTTCTTTCTTTTCACATCATGGTCCACTAAAGCAATTATTATATACATGATAAAAAAATGTTTTCAAAGAGCTCACCCATAAGGTGAAAAGAAAGTAATGGTAAAACATTATTATGATAATACCCTGTGCAATTCCTTAAAACATAATGTGACTAGTGACCTATAACAAAATCCAGAGAGATATAGGCATTGTCAGAGGAGTTAACCCCTGGGTGGCTAGGCAGATATAGGCAGGATCAGAGGAGTTAACAACTTGGGTGTGTGTCGGGCCTGTCGGGCAGTAGAGCAGGGTAAGAGCAGGGTGAGAGCAAGGGACCCTGAGGACCTGGTCAGCAGCCTGCAAGGAAACTCCAATAGCCAAGCAATGTGTCAGGGCAGGTAGCTGAGGGTTAGAACGGTCAGACAAGTCGGGTCAGGGTTGGAGAGATCAGGAAAGTCCAATAACAAGGCGGGGTCAATATCAGGAGGTCAAACACAGTGGATGCACAGCAACACAGGGAACACGGGCTCAAGCAAGGAAAACAAGACATAGCACTTAATAATCAAGCAATGACTGAACAGTGTGAGGGTTTTGTAAATGGTTGTCATTACCAGCTCCTCCTCTCAGCTCCAGGGGTTTACTCCCACCTTTACAGGAATCTATGGGACCTTGCAGAGAGGTTTCCACCTCTGTCCCCACCTCCCCCGCATCCTCCAATATGGGAGCAGCACCAGATGCCAGGACACACACCCCTGCCAAGTAGCACCCGTGCTACTAAAGGCGGGGATGCATCCTACTACGCGATGGAACTCCAGCGTGGCAGGACGCGGGGTTAATGGTGGACCCTGTGGAAGGTGAGTGTCCCCTGGACGGAAGGTGAGGGAGGCTGGCATACTGACACAGTGTCAGAGGAGTTAACCCCTTGGGTGGCAAGAAAGATATAGGCAGTGTCAGTGAAGTTAACCCCTTTGATGGCTAGACAGATATAGGTAGTGTCAGATGAATTAACCCCTTGGGTGGCTAGACAGATTTAGGCAGTGTCAGAGGAGTTATCTCTTTGGGTGGCTAGATAGATATAGGCAGTGTCAGAGGAGTTAACCCCTTGGGTGGATAGACATTTATAGGCAATATCAGAGGAGTTAACCCTTTTATCCACTCACTCACTCGCACACATACACAGACAGTCTGTAACTCACACTGACATACACACTCACTCACACTGACACACACACTCTCATTCACACTGACATACGCACAGCTTTGAGCTCCTCGTGTGAAGGAGGGACTGAGCCAATCACCGGAGGCTTCTGAACTCTCAGCCAATCAGGAGAGTTGAGAGGTGTCCCCTGATTGCCTGAGACCTCCTTCTGCGCTCCCCAGACACAGGAAAGAAGAAAAAAATGCTGCACGAAGCTGCAAAGTGCCGCCCCTGCCAGGGTGCCGCCTGGCGCAGCTGCCCCAGTCTGCCCCTTTAAAAGGGCCGGCCCTGATTACACCGCTAGCTTTACCCCAAGACTAGCAACTGCAACCTCAGGACTTGCTATTGCACTCACATACTTGCCATTGCACCCACATACTTGCCAATGCAACCCCAGGATTTTCCATTGCACTCATAGACTTGCCATTTCAAACCCAGGGCTTGTCATTGTACCCACAAACTTGCCAGTGCAACCCCAGCGTATGCTATTGCACTACCAGTACTTGCAATTACTCTGTGAAGACTTGTGTTGCACCCACAGACTTGCCATTGCTCCCAGAGGACTTGCTTTGTTACCTAGTATCTGCTGTGGGCAGCCAGAGGATGGCGGACCTAGTCATGTGTCTAGGGTTGCCATCGCGGTCCCTGCCTGTCCCATTGTATGATCCAAATGCCTGCTGGTGACCCCATAGCTCTCTATTCAAGATTCCCCAAGTCTCTGATTGAGAATCTCTATCCCTTCTGGGGACTCTAAAATCTACTGGAAATTCCCTGATGCCCTGTTGGAGATTTCCAAACTTCTTGCTGGAGATTCTGTAACTAGCTCCTTGTGACTCCTAATGCTTTGCTGCCTAATGACGAGCATTGTTTGTTTTACTGGAGGTGTTGCTCTATGAATGATCTGACCTGATGACTGTACAATGATGGTTGAACATGTGATCTCTCAGCATGATGTAAGAGGCTTGCCCAGTGAGTGCATGGAGTGCGAGATTTGGGTTAAGCCGGATGCTCTTACAGAATGAACTCCTGTATATTTACAATCTAAGAATAGGGTCTGATCCAGGCTAAGCCTGGCAGTTCACCAGTATTTTTCGCTGAGCTCTAAGTTGAGTGAATGAAGAACTGAAATAGCTGGGCAAAGCCAATTAAATGATGCTTGCCCATAAGTCCAGGAGCTCAAATAGGTTCAACGACGACAATTACATGATTCAGCTGTCTGTCTACAAAAATAACATTTTCATCAAACCCTGTTGCAAAGAGCTTGCAGTTTGATTATATCTAGAATGCCTGGGCTAGAACCTAAGAGAACCTGGTGCATCGACTAGTTTATTTAAAAGTTGTTGTGTAATTAATTGTTCCAATTTACATTTATGTAGAAAAAAAAAATCCTTAACAGCTAATTTAATCTGTATGACAATTATTGGTAACCCGGTGTCATGGTGGCAGTTCAACTCAACCACCCAATGTCCTAGCTTATAGAGCAATGGTAAAACCAAGAGAGCCTTCATCAGTGGGTTGGTCCAAACTGCTTCCCTCCAGCTGTTGCAGCACTACATCTCCAATACGCCTCTGCCAGACTCTCAGATGAAAGAACACCATGGGAAATCTAGTCCTGCAACAGATGGAGCCGGGCTGCAGTTTGGAGGCATAAAACACATTGTAGAATCATTGGAGCTGGAGAAGCAGATGATGACGTTTTTATGAACAGGGCAGTTTTAAATGTAAGGTTTCAAAACATACAGGATTCTGTGTAGGCTGCACAGCTAGGGCACTGAATATTAGTACTATAAAACGTACAGTCAATAAAATCACTCTCACATTGTCTAGTGATCATGCCTGAATCACATTGCTTGTGATGGCTAATACAGCTGTCAATATTTAACCAGAGTGACCTATATAGTGCATTCTGCAACAGACAGTCTATTAGATACAATCTAGATTCAACCAGCTTAGAGTTCACAGTACTACTTTACTACTCCCTACTTTTGATTCTTATCTTTTGAGGCGCAACTGCGGATGGGACATTAATCATTAACGAGGATGTAAATCAGTAAGTCAAAAAGAAGGAAACCCAGGGCTGGTGCAATGATTTTTGTTTGCACATGCAAAGGTGCATTTTGACCCCCACATCAAATCTTCCACCCTGCCAGCCCCCTCCCATCCCACCACAATCCCCTGTCCCCCCTCACACTTCTTAGTATACTGCTTACATTTTATGCACCCAGATTGCACCCACAGGAATTTCCCCAGCACCCCAATTGCACCCAAAACTTGCCCCAGCACCCAGTTTGCAACGAGACCTACTCCAGCAACCAGATGGTACTCAGGATTTGCCTTAGCACACTGACTATTCTCACAGAACTTACGCCAGTACTCAGGACTTACATCAGCACCCAGGATTTGCCCAAGCACCCAAATGGCAGCCAGGATTTAACCCAGCATTCTGGTTGCACACACAGCACCCAGATGTTACCCATAATATTCCCCTGCACGCTGGTTGCATTCACATCACTTACTCCAACATGCTGGTTGCACACACAGGACTTACCCCAACACGCTGGTTGCACACACAGGACTTACTCCAGCATGCAGGTATGACATGGTCCAGCACCTCGGTTTTACTTCCCGCTCTCTGCAGTCACAAGAGCAAGAGGCAGCCTAAGAGGATGCCTGTGCGTCTGGGCTGCCCTCCTCTCCCACTTCCCTCCCCTGTTTCAATTTTAGGGGCAAAAGGGAGGGCCCTATATATTATATAGGGGAACTCCACTGCGTCCTCTGCCCCCCGTGATGCCACTGCACCTGAACATTGTTCCCAGCTTGAATCATACAGCCAGCAGGCATTTTAAAAATCAAATCCCTTGTCAGTAGCTGGGGATTGAGATTTTTCCACCCCACATTGGCCACCTCGGTCATTTTTTACTGACCACATATAAGTTTTGCAGGCTGCCTTGCAATATGTAGAAGTCATATATGACCAAAAAGAAATCAATTAACTAATCTGCGTGGTTCTGTAGGATCCAGATTAGGTCATTGGTTTCCTTCTGTCACAAATGATTTCTACATACTTCAAAGCAGCCTGCAGAACTTATATGTGGCCGGTAAAAAATGGCCGAGGTGGCCACCCTATATGGACTTCTCAAAGCATATCCACGCTGTACTTGGTGGCCATTAAACATAGCCCAGGACAGATAACCACTTATGGATAACTGATTTATTCGTAATGGTACTCCTCGACAAGTGGGTGGTTACTGGCTTTCTGCTTCAGGCTTGGAGATAACAAAGTTATGGAGGGGCCAAAGATGAATTGAAAATGCCTTCACTTAAAAATCAGCTGGTAGCATAAAACATATATAGAGGCAAAATGCTGATCACTGTTAGCCTTGTTTGCAAATGCCTACCCAGAATCCCTCTCAGTAGTGGTAGCATTGCAAGTTTAGGATTTATGTGGGAAAAGCAAGTGGCTTTTGGCTTGTCTGGTGTGTTCAGGGATTTGTGTCTAATAATGCCTGGAGGTGGAGGGTTTTCCCCATACCTGTACCCCACCATAACTGTGTTGTGTAAACTCTGAGGTACACTCACAAACATCCAGAGATAGGCAAACTGTACATGGAAGGTGAACAGTGTCAGTGGCAAGGTCTATGATGTTAGAATATCATTCAGGTCTGTCATGGACCCTAGTCAATCTTTAAGCAATGTTGCCTGACACTGCACATTCCACACATTGCTGTGGAGCTCTGTCATACACTCAGACAACACATAATACTCAGATTTGAATTGCAGATGTTACTGTGGGTTTTATTGCTGCAGAGATTTGTGGTTAATGTTTCGAGTGTTATTACTGAGGAGCTCGGTAATACACTTAAACATAAAGGTACACTAAACACACACAACGTCTACAAAAGGGGTCATTCTGGGGTGAGATTAGCCTGGATCAAATAAAAAAAAAAAAGCCTACATCTCAATAGGAGGTCACTTGGGAGCCACTGAATTAGGTCTACATGGAGAGGGGACTTAAGCCAGTTACAGCACCCAGTGTATTGTTTTCCATTTGCAAACCTTGCCCCAGGGAGTGTAAAGGGCTATATCCGGCTGGCTTTTCAAAAGCAACCATGGTCAGATTTCATAGTACATTCGTCTCTATCTGCACCACACCCCATTTTTCTGATTACTGCCAGAAATCAAGGGCTATAAAAAAATTAATCTGTGATATCATTTATAGAGAGAATTAGCAATGTGGCCTTCAACACTATCTGTGATCTGTTCAAAGTTCTACTGTCAAACTCCCTGGATGGATCAGTTAATATTTTATGAAACGAGTTTCTGTGTGAGGTGCAAGACTTCAAAGGATTCTTCTGCTGCACAAAGCAGAAATAATGTATATATACATATGCACCTACATAAAAAAAAAAATCACGATCCTTGGGTTTAAGCTGAAAGTACCAGATATTGATAATAAATGTATAGTTCTTCCCTATGTGGGGTGTTTGTAGGTCACTGGGAGGTTTACGGTTACTGCAGAGTTGGCAACATCAGGCATGCTTCCATGTACACGTATGTATTCCACATGCTGCAGAAAGATCATGCACAGTGTAGCCCGGCAGTATGTAGGAGGCATACATGTACAGATAGAATCCAATTAATGAATAATAGCAGGTCCTATATGAGATCCCCACTCTGATCAATTAACTGGATTGTGTCTGTGTGTATATTTATACTATATACCAGTGATCATTGTTAAAGGGACACTAAACTTTATTTTTCACTTGTGCTTCTAATATAGAAGCACAAGTGAAAAGTTAGTTGCCCCTAGTATGAGGATAAACTGGCGTATACTTTTGATAGTACATGCCAGATTATCCTCTGACCGACAGCTGCCATGTTTCCCTAGGAAGCAGGCAGCCGTCTGGTCGGCGACTGGTTCTCTCTGCTAGCGCAGGGAGAGCCCCTCGTTTTTATATGGGATCAGCAGGAGGACCTTCACTTTATTATGCTTCTCTTTCCCATTGCCACTGCAGAATCTGCTCTTTTTTGGTTCCTCCTTCATTCTTGCTTTTGTTCCCTTTTGTTGCCCCATCTCAGTGTCGCCCCCTCCATTGTGCTCCACTTACCTTCATGTATAATATCGGTGATAATGCACTGAGATGATAAGTGACACCTCATAGGCTCCCGAGTGCCACATGTGGTACCGTGCCACAGGTTTGTTATTACTGCTATATACTGATGGGCTGCACTTTGTGTGCTCTTTCTGCCACATATGGACCTGGAAACATAGCTGATGTGGACAACCAAAGCTATTTCGGTACTGAACTGTCGACGCCAAATACTAGCCCGCTCAATAAAATAACCCCCTCTTACCCTGAAAGTACTCCCTAAACCAAAAACCTAAGACTCAAACTAACCATAATATTAACCCCAAACCTGAGCCCTAATACTAACCCCTAATACTAACCCTGAAACAAACCGCTAAACCTAATACCCTAATACTAACCCTGAAACAAACCGCTAAACCTAATACCCTAATACTAACCCTGAAACAAACCGCTAAACCTAATACCCTAATACTAACCCTGAAACAAACCCCTAAACCTAATACCCTAATACTAACCCTGAAACAAACCCCTAAACCTAATACTAACCCTGAAACAAACCCCTAAACCTAATACCCTAATACTAACCCTGAAACAAACCCCTAAACCTAATACCCTAATACTAACCCTGAAACAAACCCCTAAACCTAATACCCTAATACTAACCCTGAAACAAACCCCTAAACCTAATACCCTAATACTAACCCTGAATTAACCCTAAAGCTAACCTGCAGAGATGGAGTGCCTGACTGCGATGAACTATCAAGCCCTCAAAGTCTCAGCCACTATGAAGCACATAGTACTGTACTGTTTATCCCCATACTAGGGCCATTCATTTTTTCACTTGTTGCTTATATTTTTGGTTCAGTGGATATTTCAGAGAAAAAGGTACAAGTAGTGGAGAGAAACACCATGCTGTACTGTACCGTTTATTTTCTTTCTGTTTTCTGCTCTCTATTTGGCTAACATACAGAGGAAGATTGATTGATACCCAGCGGGAGTAATTCTGTTTAATTCTTTTTAACTGTTTGAATGTTCTTTGTACTAAGAGAAAAATGTTTTAAAAGTCTCTTTGGTCCCCTCATTATGACATCACCTTGTGACTTGATATGCAAATGACCCATTTCCCATTGCAAATTAATGTATTTTCATATCATTGATGTCATTGATTGTAAAAAAAAATATTTTCTCTTACTTAATCATTTTGCTAACACAATATATTTATCAATATTAGTAGTTCTGCCCCTCAATTCTCAGGTGTTCAAGCAGCATAGTTGCCAACATCGGCAACTGTGTTCCACATGCTGCAGAAAGAGCATGCAAAGTGCAGCCCGGCAGTATGTAGGATGGATATACACACAGGCACAATCCAATTAATTAATCAGGGTGGAGATCTCATAGGACCTACCATGATTAATTAATTGGATTGTGCCTGTGTGTATATCCATCCTACATACTGCCAGGCTGTAGTTTGCATGCTCTTTCTGCAGCATGTGGAACAAATATGTGTCCCTGGAAACATAGCCGATGTTGGCAACTATGCAAGCAGGGTCAATGAATGGAAAAAATATGGGCACTAAGGTACATTGTCCAGTTTTGGGTTTTACCAGCCTATTTAAGAGACTGTATCACCTAAACATATTTTAGATTATGAATGAAGAGAATAAAAAATGATCGAAAATTATCTAGATATTGTGTGCAAAACTGAAAGCATATGCCTAAAAAAAATGTGTTTTAAATGTGTCTTTTCAGTCTCCTGTTTATGACATCACCTGTGGCCTGATATGCAAATGGTTTTCAATGATAAATGTGTAATTTGCATATCAAGCCACAGGTGATGTCATAAACAGTAGATGCCACAGACACATTCAAAACACGTTTCTCCTAATTAAGGCATTTACTTGCTGTTTTGCTCACACAATGTATAGATCATTTTCAGTATTTTTTTATTCCCTACGTTCATTAATGTGTAATAAACTGTGCTAGTTTTGGATCTTTTATTGTTATTGACCAGCTAAGACAAAACATTATCTTAGAAAAAAATAATAAATCATTCTTTCATTTGTATTTCATTTCTATTAGTTCCAGCATAGAGTATCTTAATTTGACACAAACCTTTAATAACATTTGAAATGCCATATCGTTTAAATGCAGTTCAAATTACTGCTAAAAAAGTTTTTTTTTTTTCAGAATGATTTGTTTCCTAGCAGCTAGCTGTTTGTACTGTGTTCTCTTGGCCAGTGTGAATATTCTGTGTACAGAAAACAGTCCATCTTACAATTTAGTGTATACCCACCTGCACTTTTTCCGTGAGCTGCTGTTTATACCTCTCTAGACCTGCGTCTGCCCTCCTCCTTTTATTTAAGGAACAAAAGGATACATGAAAAATGAGCCTGTAGATGAACGATGTGTTTAGAGCTGGGTTCAGCGTTGAAGAGAGAGGCCTGGATTATATTGAACAGCTGTCGCTGAATCAATAGGGAAACTGCTCCAGAAAAAAAAAAATACTATTTTTTTTATCCCATAGAATTAGGAAACAGGATACCGGTTCTGCCAAAACAACAATTAAACTGTGCCCACACAGAATAGCAGATTCCCCTTGGCTAAAACCCTCATTCATTTAATTTCTATTAAACCTTTAGCATATACATGTAGCCTGTGAATCACCCCTAGTACACGGAGTGGCTGCTGTGAGACTTGCTTATTATAACACATTATAGATTAACTGATCCGGAGTGTTCATTGCAGGCAGTTACAGTGAAATAATATTACAGATTGCAACCTTGGCATGCCAGAACAGCTGAAAACGGCTACCATTTTGCAATTAAAATATTCTGGCAGTGCCAGATTTGAAACTGCCTTTTTTTAATGGAGCTTTGATAGTTCAACTTAAAAGGACAGTCTAGTCCCCAAACTCACTTTGGTGCAAGATGAAGATTACTGCTTGTATAGTGCACAGGATTTTTTCCAGTGTGATTTGATGCAGGCATTCTGTATAAATCACATTTCTAATATTTTACTAGTACTAGTCCTCCCCCAGTGATTACTCTGCATGTTTACTGCAGGTGCGGCAGCACTGATTATATAGACACTGAGCATTTAACGTTTTGTTTCATTTAGTCACTTCTTGTGCTGCTGGAATAGAATACACTGCTATCACAGAATGTGATAACCTTGCTCTTGTACACAGTAGGATCTCTTAACAGTGAAATACATAGTCTGATGATATCACTAGAAAGACCATTAATTTGAATGAAATTATTCTCATTGGTTCCTTCAGCAGAAAAAAGGGAAATTTACTTTTACTCAGCTAGTGTGGGCAGTCCTGGTTTCTTGCAAACTGCTGTAATTTCACATCTTCATCTAACTGTAAGTATTTTGCATTTTAACGTACTTTGCCGGCAACATCTTTTTTGCAGTCAACTAGAGAGTTTCCATAGAGATGCAGGGTTATGCCCAATGCTCATGTGTATAATGTCATGCCCAATCCTTCCTACCTTTCTTTCAATAGATGGAAGAGCTAGGCATGCACAGGTTTGAGTGTACAGCTACATGAATCTGCACATTTTACAAACTGACAATGGAAATAATGCAGCTGTTATAGGGAAAAAATATCTGTTTTTTTATATCTGTCCTCCCCCATATCTGTTCTCTATCTCCCCCTAATCTGTTCTCTTCCCTCCATATCTGTTCTCTCTCTTCCTCCCCCATATATGTTCTCTGGTTAAGTCTTCCCCCCTTCCTCCCTTCCCCAATGCCTGGTGTCTTTTTCCCCCTCCCTCCCTTCCCCAATGCCAGGTGTCTTTCCTTCCCCCCTCCCTTCCCCAATGCCTGGTGTCTTTCCTTCCCCCCTCCCTTCCCCAATGCCTGGTGTCTTTCCTTCCCCCCTCCCTTCCCCAATGCCTGGTGTCTTTTTCCCCCTCCCTCCCTTCCCCAATGCCTGGTGTCTTTCCTTCCCCCCTCCCTTCCCCAATGCCTGGTGTCTTTCCTTCCCCCCTCCCTTCCCCAATGCCTGGTGTCTTTCCTTCCCCCCCTCCCATCCCCAATGCCTGGTGTCTTTCCTTCCCCCCCTCCCATCCCCAATGCCTGGTGTCTTTTTCCCTCCCTTCCCCAATGCCTGGTGTCTTTCCTTCCCCCCTCCCATCCCCAATGCCTGGTGTCTTTTTCCCTCCCTCCTCCGCCAAATCTTACCTCTGCAGCATCAGACCTCAGTTCCCAGGCAGGGACGCAAGCAGCCGCATCCAAATCAGTGCCCCCCCCCCCCTGGAATAGCCAGCGTTACAGACGCAATAAAAAAAAATCTTGTGGGTGCCTGACGCTTTGAAACATTCCAGCGGCAGGCAGCAGCTGCCCCAACAAAGCTGGTGCCATAGGCGAATGCCTAGTTCGCCTATAGGTGGCACCGGCCCTGATCTTAACAGATCTTTGGTATGTTAGGACTTTAAATTGTGCCACACAGTCAGGCTTATGTCTATGGAAAATACACTTATTATCTGTCTGGGCTTACTGCCAGTCGAACAGACCCCACAGAGTTTATGATCTTTTTTTTATTTATAAATTAATTGGTGACATAATGTAATATTTTTAAGACTATGGAAATAGACTGCTACTGGGGTCATGGTGGTAAATCTCTGCTCCTGTGGATTTTAGAAGCCATAATGGCATTTCCTTGAGCTCATATGCCAATCAAAATAAACTTGGAATATCAGTGTGTTTGATAAACAACTTGTAAAACCTCATAGTGCAAATGATGCATTCGCCAGCATAAGACAGGAGAGGGATTTAGAGGAAAATGTTTTAGTGAATCTTTTCTTAACACCAAAGGGAAGGTAAATAATCCGCCATGGGCCTGATGGAGGGCACAGTGGAATCGCATGTTTTAAAAAAGAACTCAACCCTGTCATTTGTAAGCTAACAGCATTGCTAATCGTCTGTGTTAAGCCCTTCATGTGGATACACAGAGGCCTTGTTAGACCATATATGGCAGTATTTGGTGAAAAGAGATGATGTAAGCAGTACATTTACAAGTTATTTTCCTGTTTCTCTTGAAAAACCCTCAGGTACTTGTCCTCTCAACCCTATTTCCAATAGGAGGGTCTTTTAAAGGAATACTCACACCTAAGTATTATTTACCGTTGAAATGTAAACCCTAAAAATATCTACACAAATACATCGCTTACGAGAAAAATTTCTTTTAAATTGAACCATAAAGGGTTAAAAGGACAATTTCAGGTATTGTTTATTTATCATTATTTGTAATGGCTTACATGTGGTAAAATAAAAAAAAGTATTATTTTGTTTATGTTTATTATGTGTATTTTGAAAATGCAACTCTGCCAACCCTAATGAAATCAGGACTGGATTTTTCGATATGGGCACATTGTAAATGGTTATGACTAAAAGACCAGACGCCCCCACACACCTCTGCACCTATGCCATAGTGGGCCAAATGCACCCCACCTGACACGGAGGTGCTTCTTGCATGAGATTGGATGCGGTAACCACACCTCCGTTCAGTGCCAACATCTGTTGAATAGGGGAGAGCGAAGCCCGAGGCCTGCATGCTCCGCCCCCATGCTCCCTGATACGGCCGGAGCGCCTGACGTCAGATGACATCCAGGCGCTCAGAAGATGATGACTTCCGGATTGGAGGGAGACAATGTGCCTGACCTCAACAATGGCATATCATTATTTTGATTTACAAAGAAGAAGAAAATAAATTCCTTTATGCGTGCAAGGGAGTCTGTGTGTATGTGTGGAAGGGTGTGTGTGGAAGGGAGTCTGTGTGCATGTGTGGAAGGGTATCTGTGGAAGGGAGTCTGTGTGTGATCAGACTCTGGATCCGCCCCTGGTGTGTGTGTGTGTGTGTATAGGTATCTGTGTAAGGGAGTGTGTGTGTGTGTGTGTAGGTATCTGTGTAAGGGAGTGTGTGTGTGTGTAGGTATCTGTGTAAGGGAGTGTGTGTGTGTGTGTGTGTGTGTGTGTGGGTGTGTGTGGAAGGGTGTGTGTGGAAGGGAGTGTGTGGAAGGGTGTTCCTGTGTGTTTAAGTGTGTCTGGATGTTTGTGCATGTGTTGAAGGGTTTGTGTGTGTTTGTGTATTTACATATAAGGGTGTCTGTGTATAAGGGTGTCAAGGTGTGCTTCTGTGTGTAAGTGGCTGTGTTTGTATGTGTGACTGTGTGTGTATTTGTGGCAGTAAATGTATATGTAGAAGTGTGATTGTATGTGTAATTAATGTGAGTTTTGCTGTGTGTCTTATTGTGTATTGTGATACAGTAATGTGCAGTGTGAGAGTGTGTTTTATTGCTGTAGAGTCTGTGATACACTCACACAATGGACATTAATGTGAATTTTATATATGTTTCAATATGAATAATGAATATGATATATGATATATAATTTTCTCTCAATGAAAAATGAATGTGGCCCACGCACACAGACATTTTTTGTGAAGTGGCCCACTGAATAAAAAACTTGGACACCCCTGGTCTAGAGGGATGGAAGAGCTTTTAAACAAGGTTCTGGAAAAGGGTGAAGCTGAAAATAGAGTAATCACAGCTAGAGTATATTGGAAGGGGTAATCTAGCTATGGGGAAAGTAGGTGAGAGAAGTAGTGGGGTTAGCATAGACGATAGGAATGCACATATAACACCTGCGGTCGTGTAATGTTTGTCAACTAATGAACCAAAAATGGGTTGCAATCTTTAATGTCTTTTAGAAAATGCAAGCCTGACAAATAAAAAGTGGGCCCGCTTGCGCCCAGGCCCTTTAAAAAAAAAAAAAAAAAACATAAAAAAAAAAGGGGCATCACTCATTCCTGGGGGTCCATGGCAGCTGCCCCATGGGCCCCCACCAGGGCCGGCCCTTAAATGGGGCAGGTGCCCCAGGCGCGACACTTTGCTTCTCAGTGCAGCAGTCTTTTTCTTTCTTTCTTTTTTTTTTCCTGTCGGAGCTTGATAGAAAGAGGTCTCAGCCAATCAGGTGAGACCTCTCAACTGTCCTGATTGGCTGAGAGTTCAGAAGCCTCGCCGTGATTGGCTAAGCCCTCCTTCACACAAGGAGCTCAAAGCACAGAGATGCCTGCAGGCAGCAGGTAAATTAAAAACGGACAGTGTGTGTGTATGTCAGTGTAAGTGAGTGTGTATGTATGTCAGTGTAAGTGAGTGTGTGTGTGTCAGTGAAAGTGAGTGTGTGTGTGTCAGTGTGAGTGAGTGTGTGTGTGTCAGTGTGAGTGAGAGTGTGTGTATGTCAGTGTGAGAGTGTGTGTATGTCAGTGTGAGTGAGTGTGAGTGACAGGCTGTATATGTGTGTGAGGGAGTGTGTGGATAAAGGGGTTAACTTCTGTGACACTGCCTATATCTGTCTAGCCACCCAAGGGGTTAAATGATCTGACACTGCCTCTGTCTAGCCACCCAAGGGGTTAACACCTCGGACACTGCCTAGATCTGTCCAGCCACCCAAGGGGTTAACTGATCTGACACTGCCTCTGTCTAGCCACCCAAGGGGTTAATGCCTCTGACACTGCCTAGATCTGTCTAGCAACCCAAGGGGTTAACGCCTCTGACACTGCCTAGATCTGACTAGCCACCCGAGGGGTTAACTCCTCTGATACTGCCTATATCTGTCTAGCTACCAAGGGGTTAACTCATCTGACATTGCCTAGATCTGTCTAGCCACCCAAGGGGTTAACTCCTCTGACACTGCCTATATCAGTCTAGCCATCCAGGGGTTAACTAATCTGAAACTGCCTATATATGTCAAGCAATCTATGGGTTAACTCCTCTGACACTGACTATATCCATCTGGATTTTGTTACAGGTCACTGGTCACATTAGGTGCCCCCCCCCCCCCCCCTTTGATAGTTTATCAATTAATATGTAACATCCAGCGGATGCGGACCCCAGGCTTTTAGTCACATATTAATTGATAAACTATCAGGGGGGTGCCCAGATTTTTTTTCAGTAAGGGGCCCTGAAATTTCTGATGGCGGCCCTGCCTCCATCACCTCCATTACATGCCCCCATCACCCCATTACATCACACCAATTAGAGCACCCCATTACATGTCTCCATCACCCCCAATTACATGCCCCCATCACCCCCATTACATGTCTCCATCACCCCCAATTACATGCCCCTATAACCCCATTACATGCCCCCATCACCCCCATTACATGCCTCCATCACCCCCATTACATGACTCCATCCCCCCCAGTAACATTAGGATATACCAAACAAGAAAATGTCTTTCAAATTTTATAAAAGCAAGTGATCAGCAGTATCATTGATAGAGTACAAAGATCCAACAAAGTCTGCAAAAAGACAATTAAAATGGCTAAATTGGAAAATTAGAAACTGGTTGCTAAGGAGAGTAAAACTAACCTCCAATTATTTTTAGGTATGTACATGGAAAAAAGATAAAGGCAGAAAATGTTGGGTCTTTGTTATCCGATATGGTAAATTTGGTTAGTGAGGACAGAGAGAAAGTAGATATTTGAAATAATGTTTTTTCTTCTGTTTATACCAAAGACGAACCAATGGCTGAGCCCCTGCTGGCTGATTTTACTAAACCAATACATCGGCTGACACAGGAACAAGTGCTTAGTCTGTTACAGTCTCGGCTCTGGGCCATATGCTATACACCCAAGGGTACTTAGGGAGCTGAGCCTAAATCTGGCTAGACCATTATTTTTGATCTTTATGGATTCTTTCAGTTCAGGTATGATGACAATAGACTGGTGCAAGGCAGATGTTGTGCCCATAATTAAAAAGGGATAAAAAAAAAATCTCAGTTTGGCAATTATAGACCAGTGAGCTTGAACTTTGTAGTGGGGAAATGATTGGTAGGATTGCTAAAGGTGTACACTCAAGAATACATCTTGAATCTGAATTTAATTAGTAGAAGTCAACATGGTTTTGTGAAAGACAAATCTTGTCAAACCAACTTAATAGCATTCTCTTACAAAGTCAATAAAATATAGATCGATGTGTGGCAGTTGATGTGATCTATTTAGACTTCGATAAAACATTTGATATGGTGCTACACAAAAGGTTACTCTACAAATTGTCAGAAATAGTCTTGGAGGCAAATGTATGTACTTGGATTGAAAAATTGGCTAAAAGATAGAATGCAAAGAGTTATAAGTAGAACATTTGCAAACTGGACCAAAGAAATAAATACCTCAGAGGTATGTTTTAAGCCCTCTTCTTTTTAATTGGCTGTTTTAACATTTCTGTGGTGTTTGTGTTTAGCTGTAATTTGCCTTTTTCACATTTAATGTACCCACACATATACTGTTTGTATTGCAATAAAAAAACATTATTATTATCATATCATATAGTTTACTATAACATAATGATAAAATATGCTAAACACATTGAAAAACACACCCTTTTTCGAAGTTTGACCTGAAAAATCTTTTACACAAATACAAATACCAAAAAAGACCCCATCTAAAGAATTTGTAAATGTTGACCTCAGTCTAGAAATTTGTATGTTTACATGTTTTTATTTTGTGTTTTGTATTTTGTGTTTCTCTATTGTTTATAGAGAAATAACCAAAAGTAGAGATTTTTTTGTTTCCTAACCATTTTCTCCCTCACTGACCTTTATAAAATAGCGTACTGAACCATGTTTGCTTTGTGGCAGGGCACATTATCCTGCTTAAAGAGGAATACAGTTTCCACTTTCCATGAAAGGGTGTACATGGTCTGCAAAAATGCTTAGATAGGTGGTACATCCACATGAATGGGAGGATCCAAGGTTTCCCAGCAGAACATTGCCCAAAGCATCACGCTGCCTCCGCTGTCTTGGCTCCTGTCAGTGGTCATAATGTTATCGCTGATCGATATATATACATTTAACCAATTCTAGTCATCATGGATTTTAATATCTCCCCAGACATACACAGTTGGATCTATCAGATGACTGATTGAGCTGAATGTGCTACCAGCCAAAATACTGGGGAATCATGGAATACACACAAAGGAGTTTTTATCCCAATGCCATTGTCCCTATGGTGACCACTTATGAAAAATATATACTCACGGGCTGCAATCAGTAAGCTGTGGTCTTTCATTAGAACTGCCAAATCAAGGGGTAACTTTCTCAGCATCAAACAATCTTCAGCTGGCTCTTTACTGATTGTTTGATAAACAAACCTGCTGATTGATGAATTTCTTTTTTAGTAGGTTAAATAGGGGAATCAAGATACATGGTATGTGATAGAACTATTTCACCAGGGGTGACTTACTTGGAACTACTCCTGTTGGTAGAACCAAAACTAGGTTTCAGGAATAGGAGTGGAGTAAAAATATCCACGTTTACCTGCACTAAATGTATGAATAAATACCTTGGGCAACCAGGATTTTGGAGCTCGCCACTGAAGGTTTTGAGCTACAATATTGGGAATATTAATCTAGTTTCCTGACTTAATAATGGCATTTTGGGTACAATAATAAAAATACAACCTATAGTTTAAATGGTGTTTCCTTGGCGAAATCTACTAATGAAAAGGATTTGGGAGTAGTTGTGGACAATAGGCTTAGCAGTAGTGCACAGTGCCAGATGGAGGCTGCAAAGGCCAAAAAGATATTGAGATGTATTAAAACTGGGTTTTGACTCACAGGAGGAAGATAGTATTTGGTTTCCCTGTCTTCTATTTTTGATGCAAGTGGAATATTAGTCTAGGTATGAACAATAGAAGCAACTGCAGAAAAATCTGCAAGTGTTAAACCCGAGATAAGATGTCAGGCCTTGTGCAATGAGGAACACTGAGACAGAACTGGTAGCTGGGATGGAACTGGCAGGTGAACACAGACTGGCAGGTGACAAGAGTTCTTTTGGACCTCTGCCCCGGTGGGTAGAGCCCCAAAGTTAGAAGGAATATGGGAGAGCACAGGTCTGCAACAGAATGGCAGGATGCAGACCTCCATGGCCCCGACTTCATTATCCAGTGTCCGGGACACTAGATAATTCATACTACACACGCACGGTAGAGCTGACACTTGATTTCACAGGCAGTAAATAGGTTTTTAAAGGCAGTGCTGCAGGTAACCGGAGACCTAACGAGCTCAGATGCAAAGTTAAGTGTCTGGAGCAAGAATGCCATACACAGAGGCCCTAGTGGCTACAAGAAGTAAACCAAAATCTGGGAAGTCAGGGTGCAAATGTGACATTACCTCCCCATTAAAGGGACACTAAACTGTTTTTCTTTTTTGCTTGCAGCATAGAAGCACAAGTTAAAAATGTAGAGTATTAGGATGAAGATAATGCAGTGAGTAGCCACAGGATTGCCATTCCCACCAGAGACCTTGATAATGCCGGGGGACAGGGTTTCATCAGACAGACTTAGAATTATTGTGTGTCTCTTTAGTCTGGAGATACCTTAATTCACTCAAATGTTTTTCATGTTGCTCAAGGTTCACCCTGCATACATCTGTCCCACCTGACACCTGAAAAAAGGCCTGGTGCCCCAAGAATGTGTCTGGCAGTTTGCATCCTTCTTGAAACACCCTTTTGCAGAGTAGTACTGCGGACTGAGCTAATCTCTAGAGGTGGTCGTGCAGTTTTTCCTGTTCAAGAGCTGCCCCTATACTTGCTAACATAGACAGGGAATGCACTCCTGACAATGCAAACTGGTTTGGGGAGATCGTCAGTGTCAGTTCTATCACTAATATCCTCAGGAGTAGTCTGACAGTCTGTAGTCGGACAGAACAAAGGACATGGCCTTCATATCAGAGCACTCCTCATCTGTCACAGATTTGTCCTGTATGTATTTATGTAGTTTTAATCTACTGTTAAATGTGAGAAATGTGTGTAATGCCGTTCTGGACTTGGTCCCCAGGACATCCTTGAAAATGAGAGAAACACTTTTTACATAATAAATAAAAAAGGTAGGCAAGTCATCTCAGTCTACAAATGTCACATCTTATATCAGCAGGTGACACCCCCAATCAGTGAAATGAGGAACTGGTGTCTCAGGTTGAGTGGTTCTAGAAAATGTATGTTACCTGGCCTGAAATCTTCACATTCTCTGGGAAAGGTGCCTTGGCTGGTTTAACTGAGAAAAAAAGAAATGAGATAGTCAGACTGCCCCCTGCTACTGTAAGGTAAAAGTTAGCGCCAATATTGGGGAAAGAGTAGAGGTAAAGAGTGTAAGGAAGACAGACAGAGTGTGTCTAGCAGAGAACACGGTTCCACTAATGGTTCAAAAGAGGAGTAGCAAATATAGTATGGAGACTGTTGTGGGTGCTAGTCCTAGAGTAGAGTGACACAAACAGAGTATGGGAATATAAATTTGTATAAAATAAACGGCACTATTAAAACACACATACAATGCAAATAAAAATGAATTATAAACAATGTTCTACATGAGCAATATGAAAAGATTAAAAAATATATCTAATCTAGACTATATGTGACATGCAAGATGGAGTACCCGACGCATTTCACCTCAGGGGCAGATGCCTTTTGTAGCTCTTTGCACAATGATCTCTATTGTTAACACCTGGTGTATGGGCATGCAGGAGGAGTGTTGCAGGGGAATTATTTCACCGATTGAGTCAGAGCTGTAAGTGCTCGTTGGTTGATCGCGGAGGCACAAGCACGATTTATATGGCTTGTGTCCTTTCTATGCGGACATAGAGTATTGCTGTGTATAACAATGCATCACGTAGCTTTGGGCTGCTAGATGTAACGGAGGGTTTTGACTGATTGACTTGTTTTGCTGGCTCATACGAAGGATGGTCGTTATTGATACCAGCCTACCATGAATACTCCCATGAATAGTGAACGTAATGCCCTACAAGAGTGAACACAAGGCTTGCAAAGTAACACACCACAACATTTTCTCATGTAGTATGTTCACTCCTGGTTCCTGTTTGGAATTTGGCAATATATCACATTAGTAATTGTTTGGTTTGCGGGGTCAGATAAGGGGGCATTTGTTGAGAGATGCACTACGAATCCTTCAGATGGACCAATAAAGAAACCTCAAAGTATGGGATATAACCAGGGCTGCAGTTGCTAGAAAGCATAATGGTCCCTTGACATTGTCCAGTTACCCTCTACCTCCCCCCTCCAATTTAAGCCATGCTAATGATTTTAGGCATGCGTGGGATAGGCACAAGGCTATCCTAGCTATAAGATAGGGAACTGGGGACTAATAAAAGTATTTAGAAAATAGGGAAGACTAGATGGACCGAATGGTTCTTATCTGCCGACACATTCTATGTTTCTATACGTTTCTATATTTAGAAAAATATTAAAATCAGATGAAAAAATTATTTTTTTATAACCAAGTTTTTCGAAGATCACATATATTGTGCAACATGACATTTGAGATCCAGAACAAGTGAAAGTAGCATTCCAAATGTTATGTTACTGGATGCTGAACATGTGGCAGCTCCACGTGTTGGAGTTCACCATAATCTACCGTGAAACGTGACATTATCACTACACAGAGCGTGTAGAAATCGGAGACACAAGAGAATAGTAGTGGGATCGACTCAGTCGTTATAACTGGTGGCACATTTTTCCATTAACCCTACATTATATTTAGCATGCTAAAATAAATAAATATATATATATATATATATTACATACTCATGTGATAAATGTCAAGCACAAGAACATCATTGACATTGCTCAAAGCAGTGCACAGACGAGTAATACCCAGTGTCTGCTTTAGGCTTGTGCCCATAATGCACTGCACCCAACACAGTGTGATCTCCAGGCTGCACAGACCTCCCACAACAGATGTAGCAACATTGCACATTGGCAGTCGGGTAATAAGACATTGGCATGTAGAAATAAGGGGCACTGAGTTGGGGTAGTAAAATATCCTCTTGCTTCTTTGCCTCCAATCAATAAGAAGACCCCCATGCTGCTGAATATTCAGTGCAATTCTGGGCACAGATTGGTAAAAAGGACATTATGGAACTGGAAAAAGCAAATGAAGACTACAAAAAAGGGGAATAGAAGGTCTTAGTCAGGTGAGGGCTAGTAGGGAGCACAGGGCGCTATGGCTCCCCAAGGTCACTCTCCTCAATAAGCCAGGGTTGCACTACTTTTCACTTCTAAATGTAGCCGGAGGCTGGTATCCTCTTTGGATAAGGCTATCCAAAGGCTGGGATCAGTAGGCGGAAGACCAAAGGATAGAAATCCAAGTGATTAGATATTCTCCATATCCTGACCTTCAATACAGCCCCAATACATATGTAAGAGAGAAGAATCACTTCCCTTCTCCACCGTCACAGCCTTCCTCTTTCCTCTCTTTATATACAGCTTTGAGGTAGTGAAGTGTGATCAGTGGGGACTGAATGAAAACATTGGAGGCACAATCACTTCCGTCTCCGTCATTCTATTCAATTATCTTGTCTGTATATTGCTCTTCTTTGCACCTTATCTGTTGGCATAGGTATCTTGTCTATCTGTGTCTGATGATAACGGGTGGACTGATGAAGTTACTCTATGGGAAGTATTTATAAAGTCAACAAAAAGTGGATATTTCAGAAAATGTGCTAAAATAGTAGTAATAATCAGGTAAGCCAATGAGAATATATGGCTATTTGCTCCAAATCTAGACAGAAAGAAAAATATAGCACCTGTATTTGCATGATAAATCTGGCCTCACTTTTAAAGGAGATTCGCAGTGCATACCACCCTTGTAGCATGGGAGACAATATCTGCTTTTCTTAGTGCGTGGGCTATAGTACAAACAAGTTTCCACAGTTTTATTACTTGTACCCTAAACATCCAATCTTTTCAACCACACTTTCTTGTTAATAATTCCATACAATTTATTGTCTATTCCTGTTAAAATGGCAAACTATATATACACACCGAGACTGGCACATTGCTGAGGTAAGTGATGGATACAAACAAACTGACATTTTACTTGGGTGATTGATGTAATCAACCCCCAAAATTTGTGGGATACTTATTTTAGGGGAGCAGCTAAGTGTATGACGCTGAAAAGGTAAAGAATAAAACAAAACAAAAAAAACAAGGAAGTTGTAGTATAACACTATGTTCCTGTTTTGTCATGCTGATGATAACTACGGATAATAATATTTAAGCCAGCAGCCCTTCTATAACAAACTACTTGGCTCTAACTACCTTAGAATCCCTACACCAGTCTCTTTGGACAGTCATTTAAATACGTTAGAAGTGGTTAGAAGAGGCTGCAAACATCTGAACCCCCAGTCACACATATCATATTTTAGTTAAGGATACAAAAAAACGTTATACAAAGCATTTTTTGGAATGAAAAAATAATATTTTATGGCTGCATTGGCAAAAATTAGCAGTGCAGCCTTGTCTACATTTAACTAATAAGCTTCCCCATAAGCTTCTTGAATAAAACAGTGATGGGGGTCACCCCATTTAAACAAACATACATGATCCACAGCAGTATGTAACAAAGACATAGTGGAACACGACCTATCTTTAATAAGCTATGGGTATCATCCATTGAACACGTAGACAGGGATGGATTGATTTCGGGGTGGGGGTGGGGGGGGGATTCACTTTAAGGACATCGTTACAGTGCTTTTCAGACTGCATACTATGTCCCCAGCCCCATAGTGAGATACTAGTGCTGTAAAGTCACTGGGGGGTGGCACCCAAAAACACTACATTTCACAAAATGGCAGCGCCCAGTCACACTTGCTTAGTAAGATATTTAATAAAATACAATCACATATTTAAAAACTAAAGACATCTGCAGTCAACAATGCAAAATAAACCCTTTTCAATTGTTGGTGGGAGTGTCCCTCTAAGTACATATCCATTTACATGCTCTGGACCCATTGTGTATGTTATGTGGGGTTTGCCTGTATTCCCTTGAGAAACAAATAGAAAAGAAGCAAACTAAAGCCAATGTGACTTACCAAAAAATAAGACATAAAGGAGGTGGCATTTCAACATTACGTAAGAGAGGCATCGGCAGCATACAAAGATGCCAACCCAGCCTGCAAACAGGAGATCGAATGAGCTAAATTGGAAAATGAGAATTGCTAAAAAGAGTGAATGTAATCACAGAAATTTTAACCCTTTCGCGACAATGGACATACCAGGTACATCCCACAAAACCTGTCACCTTGTGACAGAGGACATACCCGATAGCGTTACTATGATACCTCAACATTGAGCCATCATGCAACAAAAAAAAATTTGGCCCACGACGGCACCGCAATCACCCCACATATGGATTACGGCCGCAATATTGGAGAGTAGCGTTTTCCCCCAATATGGCGCTGCCCTCATGAGGCAAGAGCGACAGGAACGATCAGAAACCACTTCTGTCTCCTTGACTGTCCCTAGAGACAGTCAGCCACACCGAATTGAAAAAAGGAAGAAAAAAAAAAGGACAAAAAAAACTAACCCTAGAACTCGGGTTGGGTATCCATTTAAGGTTACAGATTGGTTAGGGTTATAATTAGGGTTAGATTTAGGGTTCCAGTTAGGGTCCCAGTTAGGGTGATGATTAGGGCTGGGGTCAAAATGTCATTGAAGGAGAAAATGGTTAGGAACCAAAAACTCTAATTTTGGTTATTGTCCTATAACTTGCAAAATAACCAGAAAAACATGCATATTTCTAAACTCAGGACAACATTTTTACACTATTTAGATGACGTTTTTGACCTGAAAAATCTTTTACACAATTAAAAACCGTAGTTATATTTTAGGATTATTTTTTTTGTAGTAAATGTAATATATATTTGATATGATGAAAAATATAGTATTTAAATAAAGCCTTTTTTTTTACGATGATAAAAACAGTATATAATATGCTTCAAAACTGTCCTGTCACTAAAGGGTTGTCAATTTGAAGAAAAACAGAAAATGTCCTTGTTATCCAAAATGTTACATTTTGGATAGTAAAAGCAGATATTTTTCTTCTGTTTATACAAAGGAAGAGCCGATGGCTAAGCACCTGCGAGCTCATTTTATGGAACCTTTAAGGCAAACATGGGATTGGCTGATGCAGGAAAAGTGTTTAAACAATTAAACAGGGTTAAGGTAGACAATGCCCCAGGCCAGATAGTATACACCCAAGAGTTCTTAAGGAGCTGTGGATATTTCTGGCTAGACTGGCGATTCTTGCAGTTCAGGTATAGTGACAGTAAACCAAAATATCAGCCGGGCAATTACAGGCAAGTAAGCTTGACATTTGTAGTGGGGAAGTTATTCGAAGGATTGCTAGAGGTATTCTTTCAAGAATGTATCTTGAATCAGAATTAGCAGGAGTCCACATGGTTTTGTAAAAAGGGAGATCTTGTCAAACTAACTAAGTCTATGAAGAAGTCAGCAAAAATCTTGGTGTGGTGGAAATAAACTATTTAGACTTTTGCTAAAGCATATGGTGCAGTACTGCTCAATCTGAACCATTCAGCAGCTGCAAAGGCCAATAAGATATTAGAATGTAAAAAGGGTATTTATTTTCAGTTGCAGGATATATTTTTGCCCATTTACAATCTGTGATAAGACCTCGCCTTGGATTTGCAGTGGAAATCTAAGTAACTGTCCTTTAAAAAAAAAACAAAAAACACATTATAGAAAGAAAGAGCAAAGGAAGGCTGGAAAAGTTGAATGTGTATGAAAAACAGCATCTTAGAGGTGATATAAATACATGCAGGGGCAATATAAATAACTCCATTATAAATAACCATCCATTAACAGAAATATATCAAACGTAGTAATTTAGGTTGAAAAAAAAAGACCTTAACCCATCAAGTTCAACCCATCATTCTTACTTTTGATCCAAAAGAACTCATCCTATATAATAAAGGAAAGGATTATTTATGGTAAACACAATAAAAAGGTATCAATTGCCAAGAGAGGTGCCGCTATCAGATAAAATAGATGCCTTCATAAAAAAAAAAAAAAAAAGGTCTGGATTTTTTGGAAAAGCAGAATATTAAGGGCTATAAGTGATAGACTCAAGTTGATCCAGGGAGAAACCGTGTGGACTTTGAGGCAAGAAGGAATTTTCCCCCTAGTTGGCAAAGCAAGGATTAAAAAAAAAAAAAACCATGTCCCCCTTCTCCATAGTAAACCTGACATTTATTTGCAGAGCTCATCTGAAGCTAGTGGACAGATAGGCAAGGTCTTCTCTGCTGATCCCATGTAAAAATGTCTTAGTCGGCAGTAGCAGAGAGACTCTGACCTGAACACTTTCTTCCCATGGAAGCACAGCAGCTGCCAGTCAGAAGATAAACTAGGGACAACTATTTTTTAAACTTACATTAAAGGAAGCAGGGGTTAAACAAAACATGTCCTGGGACATTTAAGTAAACCCAACGTGTATCTTAATAGACACACACGGGTTTACCAACTGCTGTGTCTCACATGCAAGACATAGCAGTTCCCGGTTGTCTCGTGCGGACAGCCAATTTCTCGCTGCTAGCGCAATGATAGAGCCTTGTTTTTGCATGGAATCAGCATGGGGGGGGGGGGCTAGCTAAGGTCCCCCCTGCAAAAATGAGGAGTTCTCACTGTGCTAGCCAACCAGACTGTTGCCTGCTTCCTATGGAAGCAGGATATTTTGAAAACATTTGTATGTGTGTGATGTACACATGAACAAATTAACTTCTTGAAAAATATAAAAAGGTAATGACCAACTTGATCAATTCTATGATCAGATAAAGACAGATTGACAAGACAGACCGATCGATAAACAATTGGGGGGGAAATAAAAAGATGAGATAGCGTAGTGGTCTCCCATTTTCACTGGTCTTCTATCAACCATTCTCTACCTCAGATCTAGAAATGGAGAGGCTGTGAAGGTGAAAACAAGTGCATGCCTATGGCTTCTGTATGGAAGACCAAAACACAGAGCAAAAGTAAAATCAAGGCTTTCTATCCTAACCTGTTTCAGAGACTCATCTGAGCCTAGATACTGGTACAGGTACTAGTGGTCCCAGCACATTGAAGGAGGTGTGAAATCAATGCCTCATTCGCACTCCTCAGGCCTACTCTCCCCTCAAGAATGCAATATAAAAAAAGTGAAGATATGTGAATGTTGACCCTCACGCCCCTGTACCGCTCATTTTGTGTCATTGTAGTTTGTGTGATTGCAGTGAGCAATTGTACCACACTAGCTTTTGTTCAATAGAACACATGTAGGGAGGAAAAGTAAAAAGCACACCTACATCCTAAACCGGTTTACTTTTTTACTAAAATATGACGCCTTTAGTCACACCCTTCACATCAAAAGCAGGCACTTTCTTTGCCTAGTAGTTTGTATTATGCAAACCATCTCCACTTGGTATCAGACAAACAAATCCAGGGTGAGCAGGAAGACTGTTCCATAGCTAACCATTCATATAAAGACATCAGTGTACACCAATTTGTCATCTCACTAAGTAAACACAAAAAAGCTAATTCATTTTTAGGTTTTTATTTATTAGGTTCAGTTTCAATACACCAACCTCATGTTGTCCAGGATCTAATTGAAAAACTACTGCCCTTTAGTACGGCATACTTACACCAAGCTTTAATGGCCTACTCAAAAGAATTGCAGGGAACGGAAATGTGAATTTGAAACTTAAAGAACTACAATCATGTCAAGTAATTTTATTGAAATTATTAAGTCCTAATATATATACTACGCTATTAAAGTTTCCCTGTGTTTTTTTTTTTAGCTATTTAACAGTAACTACTGCACATGTACAGACTGCCATCTTGCCTCATAGCTTGAGTCAAATCTCTTCAACTTCAACCCAAGCACCTTGCCTCTCATGAGATCACACTGTTAATACAAGACTGAACATCTCAGTTGTGTACTGGTAACAAGGCTGCAACGGGTTAGATCTCTACCTGCAGCATGTTACCAGTATCCAAGCTGTTCAATCTTTTATTAACAGCACACTCTCATTAGGGGGCAGGGCTACTGCACATTGCTAGTCAGAGATCAGACCCAGCGAGGGTAGTTGGCAGCCATTGCCTGTGCAGCAGTTGCTGAAAAATGCTTAAAAAAAAAAATAAAATTAAAAAAAAAAAAAAAATAAAGATTGCCACAGCACAAGCATACATAGTGTAAATTATATATAGGCTTATTCGTTTGTTAGACAAATTTACTTATGACATATACTTTAGTTGATCTTTAAATGGAAAGTTGGGAAAAATTTTCCTATACAGCTGCATTGGAGATATTTTCCAACTTTGCCTAAAGTGTAGAATTCCCATCCCAATCCCCTGCAATTTTCTTCAACGAGTAGACCCTTTAGTGTAAAAAAGGCATCGAAAGCAGAAAAGGCATAACCACAATAGTGCTGCCAAGGCCAGCAACACCACTTATTTGGCAATCGTAACATTCAAGCAGTTGTAATGGTGCCTGGCTGCCTACTTTACCATTCCTAAAAGGCTTTCAGCCACACACAGGCAACGGGAAGCCATTTTTGTTTTCAAGCCGTCTCATTTTATTGTAATTGTTTTTGCAACTAATGTTTTGCAAGATTTCATTAGGAGTAGGTTCCTCCGGTAGCTGTTATAGTAAAGCAAATACAAAATTAATGTCCCATGACAAAAACAGGAAGTTTACTCCAGGTAATTTTTATACAGCTTTTTGTCATTACAACCCAAGTCTTAAATTGATAAGTAATAGCAGAAGGGAAAGAATAAGCTTACATCACAGTGGGAATAAAATTATATTCACCACAACGTAATACAAGTGAAAACAGCATGCATTTTTTTTTTTTTTTACAGCGCACTCTAAAAGGCTTTAGTTAGTGCATATTCCTTGCAGTTTGCCACCATATAGTTTGCCACCATATATCCCATTATATACATCACAAGTCATCTTGTTGCAACTGGACCAGTACTTTGTTATTGGCCAGGTTAGTGCCAACTGGTGCACATCACTTGTCACTCAAGTGTTAGATTACCAATGTTTAAATCTTATACCATCCTGATTCAGACAGACATACAAAAAGTTGCAAGTTAACTCCATTCAGATACATAAACATAGAATACCTATCGAAATTCTGCATGGTACATAGTTGTATGTTTGAAAACTCAAAAGAGCAATATTTTGAGACAGCAATCCCAGTCTTACCAATACATTACTAACTTTGGTGCTCCCTCTGACCGGTAATTCCACAGAACCATGGCGTCATCACCTGCAAGTCCTACTTTTTTTTTTTTGTTTGTTTGTTTATACCAAAGACACAGCCAGGAAGCTAGCAAACAAAACATGACCTATAAGAATCCCCACCAATTTCCACTTGGCCCAAGATACTGGGATTGCTGTTTTACACGTCAGTAAGTATATGCAAGAAACATCACTGGCAAGGGTGGAACACTGGTTAATACCCAGGATCCTCCTCTGTATTCCTCAAATCAGTTTATAGCCAATGAGCCTTTGCACTTCTGTACAGTTTGGTGCATGCCAAAACGATATAGATGCAAACATTAGGTGATAAAGTACTGACTAAAACAAAAGCATTCAGTAAAAACAAAACCTGGCTATTTCTAGTACAACCCCTGTTGCTGGACTGGTTTTCGGTTTGGTTCACACCACTGACCAGCCCAACAGCAAAAGTCACACAAACAGCCGGTACATCTAGCAAGCCAATGAATCACTACTAATTAAATGAATAAAGGATAAAAACCAACATTGAGGGTGCAACCCGGAGTATCAAACTAGCTAGACAATGAATTGCAATCTGTACATATTTGAATAAATTAACGTGTTAACAAAAAAAATTACATTAATGGTCTTTTTATTGAGAAAAAAAAAAATAACGACTAGCATTTACAACTTGGAATGGACAAATCGAAATTTTCTGAACAGCCATGTTGATCCTTGTGCTGAAGTCCTATATAGATATAGGTTACTCTGCCGGCTCCAAGTTTGGTACAGAAGATTTAAAAACATGAGAGTCCAAAGATGCTCCCCTAGGTGAAGGTTTCTTTTAAAAATTTTGTGAACGGTAACAGCCTGACATCCGTTTCACGCTAGTGCAATGCAAACAATGTTAAACCAATAGTAGAACAGACATGCCATCCTTAGTTAAGATCAGATTTTGGAGCACACTTCGTACAAAAAGAACCATTCAACCATTAGGGACTTTCCTCAACATTTGCACCCTTCAACCATTTTGCTGCATACCATCCTGAGGTATAAACCAATTTTAAAGTAAACCAGCTATGACAATTTATACTACAAATTAAAACAGAATCCACCTTGCAGTGGATTTGAATTTTAGTTTTCTGTTTTTGCTTTTTTTTTTTTGTTTAAATACAAAGGTCTGACTGTGCTCAATTGTCAAGCTGCATGCATGTAAAACTGGCCAGCCCAAACAGTAGTAGTAATTATTAGCAAATGGAGCTTAAGGAGTCCACTAGGTGCTTCCTTGTTTAAGGTAGTACAAGTACTTATATACTGTAAAACTGATGTTTAAATTCATCTTTTGGGGACAGGACCACCAACCATTACATGCAGATTTTTGTGGACAGAAGGTATTTCTTGACATTCAGTTTTGCTATACAGAAACAGAATGAGTAAATGAACATTTTTGCAAGAGGTAAGTAAAAGATTCAATTTGATTCTTCTAGAGGGGTTAACAGGTGAGAAAAGTCTTCATTTTGCTGTCATCATCTGTACGAATTCTGTAAAATAAAAACAATAAAAGAAATCAATCACAATAGTACAAGAGAATCCTTTTGGTAAACTGGAGACTAGCTAGAGGTTAAAGTTTGAAGCTTTTCTTTTATGCTGTAAATAAGGATATTGAGGCTTGCAAATAGACAAGGCTACAATTTGCCAACGTATGCATGCATAGAATAGTGACCTGGCACAATAAATTCAGAAGTAATTTCATGTCATTCAAGCTAAGTGTTTAAATATACAACTAGACTTATTTAAGGAACCAAAAGACCGGGCTACCCCTTTCCAGGAAAGCATGGCAGCTGCCAAAGGGTAAACTGGCATGTATCAAAAGTAAATGCCAGTTTATCCTCACACAAAAGGACAACTAACACTTCACTTCCATTTTAGAAGCACAAGTGTATAATAAAGTTTAGTGTACTCAATTGTTAAATCTGAGCTCTAGCTATGGAGCATCCAGATGTTTTCTGCTTGAAAGGACACTGCCATGAAGCCAATCCACTACAGTAAGAGCGTTACCATTAGGGCGGTATAATTCTTCTGGAATAACTGCAACACTGACTGCTGGATCAAACTGTGTGCTTCACAGCAATGCATGGATGCTGCTAATCAGAGCATCAAGTGCACACATCTTAAAAGCTAATGTTATCATACTAAGGACACAGACATTTTAATTTGGGAAGCACAAATTGCCTGCTCCTGAAAAGAGCTGCCAAAGTTACATGTGTTTTAATATTTTTTACTTTACAAAAGTATTACACATGGCCACTTAAATTGATAGATTATCTTTACATAAAAAAGGAGTTTATGGACACTGGCCTGGAGACAAACCGAGGTTAACAGTACGGCAAGTTGCAGCATAGGGCTTCGTGCCATCAAATAAATGAAGCAACTGCTTAGTTTACTTGAGGGACTAGGAGATCATGGCTTTTGCTGATCGCTTACAGAAGCAAACTCCAACATTAATTTATTAAAACTTATAAGAAAAAACAGATATCATGTGATAAGTTATTACCTTCGTAGTTGACCTGCCCATCTCCATCTATATCAGCTTCCCTGATCATTTCATCTACTTCTTCATCAGTTAGCTTTTCTCCTAGATTAGTCATCACATGGCGGAGTTCTGCTGCACTAATGTAACCATTGCCATCCTACAGAAGGAATAAGAATACTCTTAAGGGACAAGCGTATATTTGAGGAGCATTAACCCAAAAAAAGGGCAAATTAAAACAGTGTTTTATGGCAGGGCAATGTGATTTAGGAACCAAGAGCTGTATTTTAAAGTATTCTATACCTTAAATACAATTTCTTATAAAGGGAATTTTACAAAGAAAAAGTGAGATTTTTGCTTATTTGGCATTTATAAAAACTATGCTACTGAAATAGTTACCAGGAATGCAGTACAGTCGTTTAAGAGATGACAATGTGCAGTACAGTATACAGAGTGTTAATGGGTAAGCTTAATTTCTTTTTATTCAAATATATCACAATTGTGTGATGCCCCTTCTCGGCATAATTAAAGCTCTTCTTACCTTATCAAAGACTCTGAAAGCTTCACGGATTTCTTCCTCACTATCCGTATCCTTCATTTTTCTTGCCATCATGGTAAGGAATTCAGGAAAGTCGATGGTGCCATTACCTGCACAAGATAAAAAAATTAAGATGTGATGCATTTTTTATGACATGGCATCTGGCTTTTGGGTGTGGTGACAAGCATTGGTTAAACATGAAGCCGGGGTAGTTGCAAGTCTTGAAATTGTTCTTCTGTAAGTAGGCTTGGACATTACTATTATTGCCTACCTACCATCAGCATCTACTTCATTGATCATATCTTGTAGCTCAGCTTCTGTGGGGTTCTGTCCCAGTGACCTCATAACGGTCCCAAGTTCTTTTGTTGTGATGGTGCCATCCCCATCTTTGTCAAATAAGGAGAATGCCTCCTTGAATTCTGTTGAGAGAGTGGGGGGTTCGGGGGAAGAGAAGAGGGGGGAAAAAATAAGTTTACTTCAAATTTTACAATACCAACAAATCAGTGTTCACATAAAAACCAAGTTTATTCATGGGGTTTTTATTTTTTTTTTTAAATCTTGCTGAGACCAATCTAGACATTTGCTGTGCTTCTAGGTGAAGTTAAATAACCCTAAAAAAAGTCAACTCACACACAATGCATCAGTTAATGGTTCGCTCTCCATCAGTTCTTGAAACATGAATCATATTAGACAGGTTTAATTGTGTGCATGCAGCAAATGTATAGCGCTTTTGCATAAGCATGTGCCAACTTCTGATCTTATTTTGAAAGGTTGAGAGTGTAGAGTTGTACCCTGAGAATTGAGTGCACAACATTATGTGTGTGTGTGTGTGTGTGTGTATATATATGTTGTTCACACAGTGGATACATTCATCACTTCTGAAGTATCTGTGGAACACAGAAATGTAATCTTTATCAGTGTTGTTGGATGTCCTTTGTCAGAGACATCTGAGCAGGTGAATTGATTGGCATAAGAAAGGGTGCAAAAGGCAAGTTTTCAGAATAAGCATTGCAATAATATTCATTTTAAGTATAAGCTCTTATATGAGCCGATTGGTTTGATTTGTTTTTCAATCGGACAGCCTTTCCCAACACCAGACTACTTGACTAGCTGCTAAAGCAGTTACCATAGCTAAACAAATGGCAGCAAACTGTACAAATTACACCTATAAATGGAAAATTGTAATCAGACTCACCAGCAATCTGCTCTTCAGTCAGCTGATCAGCCTGTAAAAAGAAAACACCCAGTAATTAGTCACAAAACATACAAATGTAAGACATGCTATTTTGCATAATACCTTTATTAACAGCTCTGATAATTTTTTGATTAGTTAATTGTACAGCATTAATTGTTTTTCTAGCCTGTTGAGTGCTGTATATTGCCTATTAGTGTCTAAAGGCAGAAACAGGAGTGTGGGCAGGTTAATAAAATGTTACATTCACAAGGAAATGTATATAAAAACATGTTTTATGCTGCAAAGTCACATTTAAATAAACCAATGAATAGCTCCTTGGCACTCCAGTATTTACATAGGTACCATCCCTTGTACACATTCGCAGCTTTCCATGCCTTGGGCCTTTCTTACATAAGATTTTGGTCATCAGAAACACTAACAGTCATGCTCCAGACGCTGCGGAGAAATAACTGCAATGCAACACTTGCTTTATAAGGACACAGCATTGATGCAATATTAGAGTGCGAACGGAGATGTTTATCCATGCCTGCCTGCCATCAAGATCTATCCAAATAAGATAGATGGCATTAATACAGCACAAGATTTACATACAGAGAGCACGTTCGGTTGGGTCCAGGCAAAGCCACAATCGTTAAACATGCTAGAATGATCACTTTTACCCGTGGCAACAATAAGCTTACTCTTCGATCTACATAAACAGACCAACCATAGCTTGCACTCCTGCTAAGCACTAGTAATTCGAGTCGTATTTATCCAATGGCAGCAGACACACTGACAAAGGGTTAAGGCTGCAATATGCACTTCCTGGCCACACCTTACTAGGCAGGGAGACAACAGGCCAACAAAAAAGTAGTTTCTTGTGTTTACTAACCACCTGTAACCATGATACACTAATCCTTCCCATAGGGTGGTAAGAGTTTAAAATAACCTGCCTGGAGATCACTACAGAGACAGATGCTAAACACAACCGGGACGCATCTGGGAGGATTTCACTCGGAAATGTGCCTAGTAAAAAGGAGATTAACATTTGATCCCTGAGATTGCAGAGGTGATGCAATCAACTGAGGACACCGGATTTCCATTAACCAACCCCCCCCCCCCCCCCTCCTCTGGCTTCTTAGATTTTGAAAGGAGAAGCAAATGACAAAAGTTTTGAAAAAAAACGTGTATCAGCCACGACTACAGAATAACCTTAAATTAAGCACGGGATTTTTATGGGGGCAGGGGACCATGACAGGACTCCTACAGCTGAGTATCTCACTACATACAGATGACCAAGCAGTGACACTTCTGTTTAGTCAGACATCATGAAGCCAGTCCATAATCCACTGAGGGCAGACCTACATAACGCTCAGCCAGCCAAGTGCCTTAGCACACCGATAATGTAGTCCACAGCAAATGCAAGGCAACGGTTTCCCACAGCCAGATGGTACCGATTAAACACTTGATTTGCTGTTACTGCAGCTACTTCTCAGGTCATTAGCCCCCGAGAGGGTGGGGGGGGGAATACCGGGACCCCCAGTCATTCATATCGGCTTGGGCACGAGACTGTATTCGGCCCAACGGTAATTCTGCCTGTGGCGCGCGTTCAGAGGCCTTCGCATTAGCCACACCCCCTACTTGCGGAGCGCGCCACCTATCACGCGCCCATCCCGCCACAGATCGTCGAACCGTGCATATTGCGACAAAATAAACGCCAGGAGAGAAAAGGTGGTCACTGCAAAGTCTCAGGATACACCATGTTTCACAGTGCCTACCCCAGCCCTCACCCCCTCAGAAACGTTCCCTTTGCCATACTGCGTAATGGTGTCAAATCCTGTCACAAAAATCCAGGATTCCGGAATAGGAGCTTGCTACCTACCATGTCGAGACGGGTTGTGCGAGGGTTAAAGAGATCCTTGTGACAGGGCACGCCGTGTGTATTCTGTGACAGCTCAGAGTGTCCTGCACAGCTCACAGTGCTCCACAAAGTGCTGGGGGTGTGAGCCGAAGCCGCAACGCTTTATAAGCACGTATCCCTCCGCCGACTGCCTGCGAACCGGGACTGCGGCGGTAAACCACGCCTCCATCCCTCTCAGTGACTCCCACCAGACTTCACCATTGCCAATCCCCATGCTGTCACACTTCGCTTCTCTTTGACCCGTTGAATGTAGAATATTAGGGGGGTTTTACTGCAACCCAGGGGATACCTGGCCCGAGTTATTGAGGTATCCCTCAGGGAGTAATAACAGGGACCTCTCCTGTTAGGGCATCGCTGCACCCCACACGATAACAGGCACCTCTCCGATAGTAATGGAAGACCAGTGCAGCACGGAAAGACTTCCGCGCCTTGGGCAACCATGGCTAACGCCAAAATACCGGGGACCAAGTACTTCATGGGCTTTACATAAAGTTGAGGGCAGAATTTAAAAAAAAAAAACCAGACGAATACTACCAGAACCAAGGCTCGGAGGAGTAAATTACCAAAAACATATGGACAGTTTAGAATGAATGGCCATATGGAAGGAGAAACGATCACGTTTTATTGGACTAGATAGGACCACTGTTTCTCTAGCAGCCTATCATGCTCAGCCAGTCATACCATGCTCACCCTAGCTGCTGGAGTGTCAGAGACCAGCCATCACTTGCTTGCAGAGCACTAGTCATGCAGTGCTCACAGCTGGACCCCCTAAGAGGTTCTGCAGGAGCAGGGGGCCTGTAACTATGGCCTAAATAAGGCAGCATTCACCACGTATTTTGCAAAAGCAATAACTCCCTAAAATGACTGCCTTGCTCCTAGTGCATTGTTTGGAGTATAAGATCTCAGGCACGGTTCTCGACTACTCGTGTCTTGTATAGATGGCACTGTCCTCCGTTCACCTCTTAGTTAAACTGTACAGCGCAGCGGAATATGTTAGCGCTTAGCCCATGTTTATTAATAAATAACACTACTTAAGTTTGCATATGTAGCAATGTGCACATTTCTGCCAGTTGTTCACTAGTGGAAAGATAGGCTCTGCTTGTGCAATTATTTTGTATTCCCAGTTGCATTTTTGTGTACTATTGCTGCAATATGCTGCAGAGAATCCTAGATCACAATGCCTTGACCCAACCAGACCAAGAAACGGCACACCCAGTATAAATCACACATGTCTGGCTACACCCCAGTGGGATGCCTCTGTGCTGCTGCTGCGGGTGGATGACGTTTCCTGTCCAATTTGGTGCAGAGAAAGGCTGCAGGAACTTTGGGGTATGGGGTGGAGCATTAGGAATGACAAGTTGCAGGGTTATAATTAACCATATGAGTGTCAGAGTGCAGCATTACCTTAGTTTGATCCTCAAAGAGTTAATTATTTGTGATCCACTAAATCCCTCCACCCCATGTTCTATAACATACTGAGGGCCAAAAAAATACTTCTATTTGCATTCCATATAACCTCTCATAACATGTGCAAAGCAGTTTTTTTTTTTTTACATACTTAAACATGCAGGGGCCTTATCAGGTGTCAGCTACATTTGGGAAAGGTGGGTGGTGTAATTAGTTGCAGTCTTCTAGAATTTCGTCTGCATGAGTGCAATGTTACACTGTATATCTGGCTCATTGTTTCATGCTATGTGAAATGGTAGTTTTAAATGGGTGTTAGGTTATGCTTATGTAGGATGTTTAATTATTAAAACATCATCAAGATCTTGTCAGAAGGAACAATTTTCTATCACTATTTGGGGAAAAAAACATGGGTATGAACACAACTGTTGCCTTCCAATAAACATACTTATTGTTTGCAATAGTAAAATTAGATTTTACTACACAGCCCTCAAGGAACCCCACTAATCTGGGTTTTCAAGCTGTAGCTCAGGCTGCTTAATTAACACAGGCAGATTTTTCATAATAACTAAGAATGAACTGCCAGTGCTGGTAGAAAAAAATCCCCCCCCAAAAATGTAATTAGAAGCTACAAGTTTGAAGTACTGCAGAAGATCCTGTTGCCAGTCATGGTACTTCTAGGTGCGGACAGCTGACGGCTGCTCCTTTCTAAAGTGACCTGCAATGCAGGCTTGTTGTGCAACAAAGGAGTAAAACAATTACTTATCTCTAGGGCCTCACTGAGATAGCTTGAACTGTATCTCTCTTGTATATCCAGGGCTGTGGCATTTGTATGGTAAATGCTCAGATCACAGGTTTGTATCCCACCAGGCAACACAGGGGGGGAACTCAGTCCTTCACCCTTTCAAGTATGACAAAAGAGTATCAAGTTGGGTATTAACAACCCTCCAGTACTCCATTAATTCTGAGATTGTGCACTAAAAGTGTTCAAGGGCCATAGGGAGAAAGGTGGTATAAAACAACTAGTTATGATGGTTTACAACTGGAGAAGGATGACCCAATCACTGGTTTGTATAGGGATGCTTGAAAAAGTGCAAGGTTTGGGTAAAATGCTGATAAATAAAATAGTGAGGTGATCACTCTAAGTCAGGTGATTGAGTATAACTGTGAAATGATAGAAGTCTCACTTGAAATTATTTATATTCAAATGTATTTGATTACACAGAAGGAAACTGAAGGTTTCTACACAAACTATACTGACGATCAGTTATTATGGCCTACAGTACCCAGCCTGGCTAAAAAGTAGGGTGACCACATCCTATGTATGCCCATAGTAAATGTATACTCCAGGGGTGTAATCTGTAAACTGTAGGTCAGTCTGCAGCCTACGTTTTAGCCTAGGAAGTCCTGATTTTCAATAAGCAGTCCTGAATAAAACAGCTATGTAGTGACAGGTACTGACACCCCAAAGTTTGCTTATTCCGTCTCATGCAGAACATTAAAGGGTGGAATTATGTTCTAAAAATCATTAACAGGTTATACAAGACTTTTTACGAGAATTTACACTCTCCTCTTCAGAATTTCAGATAATAAGTGCCTCAACAATGCCTGCTTTAGAGGACAATAGAGGATTTCCTTTACTAATGCAACTTATTATTTGAGATATTAACATACAGTGTAAAACAAATGCCTTTTCAACAACAGGGAAAATCCGTTGCTGTGTGTTGAGCCAGTGTGTAGGAGACCGATTGTTACAATGTCATGCAGCGTTATTGAATATTAAGAAAATGAATGTTATTTGAGAAAAAAAGGTAATGACTTTTGCTCCTGCACAGTATTAATCAAATATACAGGTGTCATTCTAGGGTCAAACAACCATGAAAGTAAAGTATGTGTCAATCAGTCAGCAGGAAAACAAAATACTCTAAGGAGATTAATTCTCTAGTTACCAGAAGAACATCCAATGAACAGTACTTTTGCAAGCAAACGCAATAGCTTATAATAAAAATTGTACCTGTTTTAATGAAAGATTTAACCTCACATACAATTTGTGTAAGTTGCTATACAACAAAACATGTCATATTTTTAACGTTGCACATCCTGTCCATCAGTTTAATATGTGTCAATTCTGGTCTCAAATTTGAAGAGTTCCCTGATCCCACACTGGTCAACCCTTCCCCACCCCCACCCAAAATATGTCGTTTTAAATTTTTCTTAACCGTATCATGTAGAGGTATATGTCCTCTGTTATGTTGCAAGATGCTTTGATGTATGGTAGACATTATTTAGTATAAATTTGGTATTTTTCTTTTCTCCTAAGAGAAAATTCAAACTCAAGTCATGAAATCTTTCCAGGATATTTTCTATGCCAAAAGTGTGATGCAGTTGAATTGTTTTATGGCTTCATAGCCTAAAAGGCCATAACACCATGTTTTACCCAGCATACTCTCTGTTTATTTGTTTTTGGAAAGTTGATAAATCAATTGTGCATGAAATCACAGCCGAATCAACCCTTCATTTCCAGAAGTGTAAACAATGCATTATTTCCATCAATAGACTATTCAAAAGAATATAGACACATTGAGGTACAAAAAGACTGGGTGTCTTAATGCAATAAATCAGCTTAGAACATTCTGCTCTATAAAATTCAATTCACCACTGACACCTTTAGCTGTGGTTATTAAAACATTACATTTGTATATCTGAGATTGTTTGGAAGAGCTATTTTATTTACTTTATCCAAGAGTAGGCCATGGAAAAACATGCCTTTTTTTTTTTTTGTTAATATAGACTTCCTTTCTTGTATAGAGGACTGATATTACAAATAATAGTCTCTTGGCATGGTTAATAGGTAACCTTATCCAGGACAGTCATAAGGAGTCATGGTTGCTAACAAGAGGTGCTGCTTAGAGGCACAAATGTAAGCCAATTGGAATTCTTAGACTGCTAAATATTGACACCGAAAGCAAACATGCACTACACACCTTAGTGCCAAACTCTATGCACAGATTACAGATACAGCAGTTACTGGGTAACTCTTTACACGATAAAGTGGTTTGGCGTGGCTTGCAGAGTAAAACTGACTTCTCAACAGTATGAGGAATGGAAAACAACAAACGTATTGTTTCTTCACACTACACATAGGAGGAAGATTTCATTGGAATAACTTGCTGCTCAATTTGCCCACCTGTGCTTGAGATTTAAAAACCTAGCGCACAGGCCTCCAAAGTGCAGCCTGCGGGCTAGATGTGCCTATTTGATAGCAAGGTGCAGACCACCTGACTTAACTTCTCATGCTCATTACTCTTCATACCTATAAATGTACACTTTTGTTTCAATAACGTTAATTTAAACTTGTTGTATTACTGCTAAATAAGCAAACATTTTTCTGTAGCTGACAAGCTATTTTTCACCATTATTGTAAATTACAGAAATGAATTTGTGAAATGAATGTGGCCCACTTCTGAAAACATGGACCCCCCTGCCCTAGAGGATAACACTTGTGGTAAAGCAAAAATGGCTGTGCCTTTTTTTGTTGCTTGTAGTTTATCTAGTTTCCATGCAGCCCTGACTGCTGCAGAACATCATGACTGCATCTTTGTGAATCAGCCTCATGTATTCAATAAAGAAGGGCAGTCAATGTTTGCAGCAAATGTCTCCACAATTTATTGAATTAACCCATGACTTTTTGAGGCATATACCTACAAGTACGATTTTCCAAACTACTGTTAAAATACTAAATAATATGAATCGTTTCTCTCTTGTAAAATGAAATGCTACCCATTACAGGAAAAAAAAATAAAGTGTTGCAATCTACATTAATCCGAGTATATATATATATATATATATGTGTGTTTGTGCATATATATTATAACAATAGAAAATTTGCAGGACTTAAATTTCACAGTGACTGTATTGGTACCCTAATCTTATAGAAATTACAAAATGTAGGCAGTTTGGGTAGGAATAGCAGCCCAGAGAGTGCTCGGAATGACTCCAAACACAGATACTAGGTACAAGGAGGCCGCTCAATGAACTTATTACACGGGGACTATATAACAGCGCGGAGGGGTATACTGTTCTCATTGCTAGCTTGTTACCTAGTTGATAATGTGAAGTCTATGGGCCGTGTTTTGTGAGGAGCGCTGTGATTGGCTATCAATACCCTGCAATGGCTTCCCGGCAGAGCCGAGCGCTACCATTGGTTGCTCTGTACCTGCAATGCTTCAAGCGGTGGTGGCGGCAGCAGAAGGCGCTATGCATAGCTCTGTCAGTTGAAAGATGCTCCAGTCCCCAAAAGTTTGTGTTTACTGTGTCACCAGGGCAAGGCGACTCATTTATTTGTCAGATCCTCACACTCCCAGGCTGCTGGTTAACTCTGTCAGTTCTATAAAGAGGAGCTAATAGACTTAGCTGGCACTCAGTGGGTTAAAATGACAGCAGTGGGTTAATGATCCATGAAGGAGCTGAGACAAGAAAGCCCCCGCTGACCACCACAGCACAGGAAAAATAAAAGGGTCCAAGTCTCAAATATTTAAATGAAATAAAAAAAAAATAAAATGAACCACTTTGTGTAGCAGGATAAATAAATACAATTTGTTTCTACAATGTACACTGGTATAAGGTCCAAGAAAACTGGACTATTTATCAACAGGGGTGAAAACGAATAGGAAAAAGGGTTGAATTTGATGGGCACCAGTGTTTTTACCAGTCAACCTAATCTACTATGTAACCTTAGTTGCCAAAGTGTTGCAGACCTATAAAAGAGGCCTAGTTTTAAGAGACCCTGTCACCTAACCATTGCACATACTGGGATTGTAGCGAATAAAAATCAATATATTGTATCTGCAGACCCACATCACATGCAAATGACCTACAAGGTGACCATAAACAGCAAATGCAATAGACACATTTAAAGCACATTTTCTCTTAATTGATACACAAATTCTGGTAACAATGTTTAGATAATTTTCTTACCTCCTCAATGTTCCTATTTTGGGCAAAAATGTGTCTGTCCTCTTTTCTAAAAGCACCAAACAATAAAACTAATAACAAAGTGTTTTTAAACTGTAGTAAATGTGTGTGTATGTGTGTATATATATATATATGTATATATATATATATATATATATATATATATATATATATATATATATATATATATATATATATATATATATAAAAATTTCTAAATTAAACACTTAATTCTTATTTTAAATGACATACCACATTATATAAATAGCTACTGACTGGTCATAAAGTTTCTTAAAACATCCAGGAAATACCTGCCCCATTCCGTCCCAATTTTCATTCACCAATGATAGGGAGAATAGATACTGCATAAGTGAAGAGATTTGCATTAGCGCTGACACTCTGCCTCCCAAGCCAAGGCCTGTGGTATCCCATGCTGCTGATGGGGGCTTGTTGGGAGATATGCATTATCTGCAATGCATTGCTCACCCTTGTGGTGCTTGAAGGGTCAACATCACTAGCAAGACAATACTGTAATGAGAATATAATAAAGCATATTGGATATCATGTATATATGAGTTCTGGAGAGCTTGTGTAATGGAAAGACTGTAATAATTCCTGCAGATTCCCCTTGCAATCCATGTGCTGTAGTAAGGTCCTGCATTAGCCCTATATTTTAGTTTTGACAAACCTTTTGTTTATTGGCGGTCCATGGGACTAATTGTCACATTTAGGCCTGTATTACTATGAGTCTTGACACTACTGGTGACTAATGAGAGTGTGATGTGGTTCTGCAAGCTTGGCTAATACCACCTCCTCTGTACAAAGTGCTATGGGCCATTACTTTCCAAGAATGCTTCAAATGGAAATTGTGCATTGTAACTAGTCATCATGGTGTGTGCTGGTAATGAATGTGTTTGTTGTGTGCATTGACTTTTTTGACTACTGTCAATTCACATAACTTCCAACATTTCAAATGGCCAAAGAGAGAAACTTTTGAATTCTGGGGGAATGGCTTAAGGTACAGCTATGGGAAGGTCATTGTTTGGTGACTTTACAACCAATTTAGAACTAACCTTGTAATTTGGTAAGCTGCATTTTAAACAAAGTGTTATTGCTTTGGAGCTCTGTAATACACTTATGTAAGGGGCCTGGCTGGCTTCCTTAAAAATTAAAGAAAAAAAAGCTTGCTGCCAGAGGCATTGACTGGGGAAATCAAAAGATCTCACCTCACTAGCCCTCTGGTGACGAGGCTTTGTGTCTGTACGCTACCCATAGACAACCTACCATGCTGCCTCTCATGATCCCCATGCAGTTTTCTGAGTTTAGAGCACCAGGTGTCACACGACCTGCGTGTGAGGCAGCACGGGACCAGCACTGCCTACCACTAGATGCCTGGCTGGGGTAAGTCCTGGGGGTGCAATGTGGTGAAGGGGCATGTCTTGTAGTGCTTGGATGAGTCCTTGGAGTGCAATGTGGTGATGGGGCATGTCCTGTGGTGCAGGAATTAGTACTGGGAGTGCAATGTGATGATGGAGCATGTGCTGGGGTAAGTCCGGGTGTGCAGTGTGGGTGATGGGCATGTCATGGTGTGCTGTAGTAAGTCCTGGATGTGCAATATGTCAATGGGGCATGTCTTGGGTGTGCAATGTGGGGATGGGATATTTCCTTGAGTGCTGGGGTAAGTCATGGGTGTGCATTGTGGGTGATGGGCCCTCTCCTGGAGTGCTGGGGTAAGGTCGGGGTGTGCAATGTGGGTGATGGGGCATCCAGGAATAAAATTAAAGTTTTTGTTTGGTGTGTGTACACAGATCTGCAAGTAATAAGATAGACTAGTTAATGGTATACAAGGTGGTGTCATAAAATGGAGATAGTGTGGGGAATTTAGGAATGTGGTGATCAGCACATTGAGGTGAATTATTGCATCAGTATTCTTACACATACATAGTTGCCAACATCAGCCATGTTTCCAGGGGCACATATGTGTTCCACATGCTTCAGACAGAGCATGCAAAGTGCAGCCTGGCAGTATGTAGAAAGCAAATATGCACAGACACAATCCAATGAATTAATCATGGTAGGTTCTATGAGATCTGCACCCTGATTAATTGGATCTGTCTGTGTGTATATCCATCCTACATCCTGCTGGGGTGCACTTTGCATGCTCTTTCTGCAGCATGTGGAACACATATGTGTCCCTGGAAACATGGCCAATGTTGGCAACTATGCACATAGATTGCGCTAACACAATTCAGGAATATAGTTCTGACTCACATGACGCTAACCTTTGGCTTGGTGGGCCTAGTGTTATAGATTGGCGGATGAGGTGATAACACTACTTTTAGCGTGTAATAACCCCAATTTTCTCCCACGATGGTGTCTATTCACTGACCTGACTTAATTAATCTCATTTCATTGAATCCCATAGACAAAAATTTGAGTTAACGAATCAGGCCCAATGTATAGATCATTTTATATATATAAGTTAGAGAGCGGCCCAGGAGCAATTGCCCCCTTGCCATCCCTCTCCTGTCTTCCTGTTCTGTACAAATAGGATGAAAAAGCATTAATTAATTACGCACTTACGGTAATTAACATTCCCCCCCAAGAAGTTGCAAATAATGGTGTCCAGTGTTTTTGACATCTTTTAAACTTTGCAGGCTAACATGTGACGTTATGTCCAGCAGGTGTGTATGATAGTTGTGAATGCCTTTCACCATGGCAATAAAATACATGTGTGATTAAGGTGCAGTTAACGTGTGTAGATTAGCATGAGTTTAAAACGTGTGTGTGTGGAGAAGAGTTTATTGTGCTCGGTACTTTGCACCTCTTAAACTTCACTTACTGATTTACTTAAAATGTAAACTAACAGGATAATATTAACCCCTTAAGGACAGAGCCTTTGAAACATTTTTGTCCTTTCTGGACAATGGCTATTTTAACATTTCTGTGCTGTTTGTGTTTAGCAGTAATTTTCTTCTTCGTCATTTGCTGTACCCACACATATTATATATTGTTTTTATCGGGACAAAAAGGGCTTTCTATGGATGCCATATTTTTGATCATATCTTATCATATTATTAAAAAAAATAATAAAATATGGTAAAAAAAAAAAAAATACACAAATTTCTTTGTTTTTATTTGAAACAACTTCTCCTCATCGACAATAGCGAACGAAAAAACATGCTAAATAGATTCTACTATTTCTCCTGAGTACAGGGATACCACCCATGCATAGGTTTGTTGGGTTGTTTGGGGGCTAAAATGCCAAATTTGTGAGGTGCAGTTTTTTGTTTTCCAACTTGAAATTTTTACATGCAGACAGCCTGCACCCATGTCCCATTTGGGACATATTTGAAACCAGCCAGTGTATTTTACCCCATCAACCCATATATTTTTTAAAAGTAGACACCCTAGGCTATCTCAAATGGTGGTATTTTAACACTTTCCATGCACTATTTCTACCACCAGCCTTTGTCAAAGTTTGTGGTAGTAATTTTTTTGTGTTTTTTTTTCACAAACCTTGTACTTCAGACATAAATTTACAGATTTTGGTATGTGTCACTGCCAAATAACACCCCAATAAGTGTTCAGAAACATCTCTTGAGTACAGGGATACCCCCCATGCATAGGTTTGTTGGATTGTTTGGGGGGTAAAAGGCCAAATTTGGGAGGTGAAGTTTTTGGTTTTCCAATTTGAAATTTTGACATGCAGACAGCCTGCACCCATGTCCCATTTGGGACATATTTGAAACCAGCCAGTGTATTTTACCACATCAACCCATATATTTTTTTAAAGTAGACACCCTAGGCTATCTCAAATGGTGGTATTTTTACACTTTCCATGCACTAATTCTACCACCAGCCTTTGTCAAAGTTTGTGGTAGTCATTTTTTTGTGTTTTTTTTTCACAAACCTTGTACTTCAGACATGAATTTACAGATTTTGGTATGTGTCACTGCCAAATAACACCCCAATAAGTGTTCAGCAACATCTCTTGAGTACAGGGATACCACCCATGCATAGGTTTGTTGGGTTGTTTGGGGGCTAAAAGGGCCACATTGTGAAGGTGCGCATTTTCAACTTGGAATATTGACGTGTAGCCAGCCTGAGCCCATCTTTCATTTGGGACTTTTTTTTAAAGTAGGACAGTGTATTTTACCCCAAAAAGTATATATTTTGTAAAAGTAGACACCCTAGGCTATTTTAAATGGTGTTATTTTAACACTTTCCATGCACCAATTCTACCACCAGCCTTTGTCAAAGTTTGTGGTAGTCATTTTATTGTGTATTTTTTCCCACATACATTGTACTTTAGACACAAATTCACATATTTCGGTATGTGTCACTGACAAACAATACCACAATATATGTTCAGCAACATCTCCCGAGCACAGGGATACCACCCATGCATAGCTTTGTCAGCTTTGTTGGGTGTTGAAAGGCTACATTTGAGAGGTGCGCTTTTTGATTTTCAAACTTGGAATTTGAACATGTAGAGCAAGGAAGGGGTTAATAGCTCTTATAAGAGCCTTTATAGTACTGTACAAAAAAATTAACCCCTAAAAATGCACAGACAAGAAAAAAATTTCTGCTGTGCAGTGATCAGTGGCAGGGAAGGGGTTAATACACTACACTATACAAAGGGTATGGCTTTTATAAAAGCCCTTGGGACTCACAATTTTTTTAACATTTTATTTAATTTATTACAATTAAAAAATTATGTTATACAGATCTGTCTCTTTCCCTCACTAAAACTCAAGTGAGGAGAGGGAGGCAGATCCATATGGGTCAGAACAATATTTACCAATATTGATCGAACCAGACGAATGGTGATGCTCATCTGAGAACTCACCAAACCACCTTTGCCACTGATCGGCTGTTACTGATCGCTATACACGTGTTCAGACAGCTTCAAAAGGAATACACGTAATCCCCTAGTGGGTATAATTAACCCCTAGCGAGTCTGACAAAAAAAATGCTGATAGCAAAAAAAAAATCCTTCTGCGACTAGATTGCTCCATATGCGCTGCTTAGGCAGTGACCATATGCACTGCTTAGGCAGTGACCATATGTGCTGCTTAGGAAGTGATATACGGCAAGGAAGGGGTTAATAGCTCTTATTTAAAAAAAAAATTACGTTAAACGTAGTCCCCTAGCGGGTATAATTAACACGTGACGGGTGTAATAAAAAAGTTTTAAAAAAATTAAAAATGCTTCTGCAGCAAGATTGCTGCATTTGCGTCAGATCTCTGCTTAGGCAGTGATCTACAGCAAGAAAGGGGTTAATCTCTCTTAAAAGAGCTTTTTTTTATACTGTAATGAATTACAGTAAAAAAAATTAACCCCTAAAAAATGCACAGACAGCAAAAAATGTGCTGCTGTGTATGATCACTGCGTACACAGCGATCAATGGCAGGGAAGGGGTTAAATGGCTTTTATAAAAGCCCTTGGTGTTTAAAATTTTATTAAATATTTGTTTTATTATTTTATTTTATTTTTTTACTTTATCTGATCTGTCTCTCTCCCTTACTATAACTAGTAAGGTGAGGGAGGCAGATCAATACTTGTCAAAGGCAATATTTGCTAATATTGCCTTTGACAGTATGATAAGTGCTCATCAGAGCACTTATCATACATGCCTGCACACAGATCACATAGATCTGTTGTGCCGGCATCGATTGGCTCCCCCTAGAGCATCGGAAGTGAAATACTTTCACTTCCGATGCTCTTGCCATTAGAAGGGAAGCGCTGCCTGTATAGGCAGCGTTCCCTTCTACTGAGCCGATGGGGTCGCTCAGGAGAGCGACCACCATCGGCTCTGGGGAGCATCAAGGTGTTACTAAGTGCCTCGCTAGCGAGGCACTTTAGAAACACCGCAGATGCTTAGAAAGCGAACGATCGTTCGCTTTCTAAGCACATGTGTGCAGTGGGCGCAGCCATTTTTAAATGGCTGCTACGATCACTCCGTGGAGTGATCGTAGCGCGCCCCTGCACTTTTGGGGGGTGTTGCACAATGCCTCTACCTAGAGGCATTGTAGCAACACCGTTAGAGTAAAGAAAGCGACCGCTGGTCGCTTTCTTTACTCAGTTTAGTGCATGACGTGCCAGGCACGTCAGCTGTCGGCAAGTCCTCGATTTGCCGTGACGTGCCTGGCACGTCATCTGTCGTTAAGGGGTTAAAAGCCCTGTTATATTTGGGAATACAGAATAAACCTGTTCCTTAGTTGTTACACATGGTAGAACTTCCCCAGTCGCCTATATGAATTGTAGAGAATTATAATAGGCTCAGAAACAGCTGCATGTCCACCGTTGGGCATCAAGGTTTTTAAAAAATATATATTTATAAATCTTTATAGATCTTTTTCAATAATTTATGATGTTCTACAATCACAATAAAAACAATGTTGAGGTGATACAGTCTCTTGAACCCCTTCGTGACGTTAGGACGCACTATGCCATCCTGATTTGAAGTGCCTAAAAGTCGTTAGGACGTCATGGTACGTCCTGTGTTAAACAGCTCATCACGGCTCCCACACGTGACATCCGGAGGTCTCACGATTTTTTGGCAGGGCCCCACAGGGTCTATTAAGTCCCTGATCGGGTCTCTGCCATAGTGTTCCTGGCCACCGATCACTTTGTGATCTTGACGTTTTGGTGCTTGCGGTAATGCTAAAAAAGTAAAACATTGCTTGAATAAATTTTATACAAGCAAATCTACATATTTAAATTGCTAATGAAATAAGTGTAGTAAAGCCAATTGAGCCACACCTTGCTGACAGATGGGCCACATTTGGCCCACGAGTGCGGTATGGATGCCCTTGGTACGAGGGATGTTCCTAATGCTAAATTTAACAAATCTGTCAAGTGGACGAAAAAGCCATTTGGATTTTTATTAAAATTCCTTCTTCTCACTCTGTGCTGTTTGGTTTCTGAAGAGCCAGACACGTTCAAAAGATAGAAGTGGGGAGATAAAATGTCACAACGGGTTAATTTATCGAGAGATACATCAGGTGGGGGGTACATTTCCTACATCATTGTGTAGAATAAGATTGGACTTTTCACTCGCTATCGGTTACCAATTCCAAACCTTGCTACAGCATTGCACCCTCTTCCGACTTGTATAGTAATAGTACTGCCGTAGGGATATGTAACACAGCATTGAGCCTTATGGTATGAGCTCCTTCATAAATATTATAAGGAATGATTCACGATCAACAGTCTTCTTGGCAGTAACCCTAGGCTAGAATGAGTTATACTAACCTGTGTATTAGGTCTGTCATTTACAGGACTGACATCTAGTGGTGAATGGGAACTAGTACCATAGAACCAAAGAGGTGATACAATTCTTAATATACCATATTTATTTAGGACTGTCCCGCTAAGGATGTTTTGATCATGTATAATAGTTGCATAGCAACATGGAACGTTCACCTATTCTGACGATCTCATATTGCTAAGCCGCCAACACTATTGCAAATGGTATGGAAAATATACAATAAAGACAATAGAGTTGTATTGTATGACATCATGAATTTAATAATGTCCAAACCCATTTATTAATGTCCATAACTCCAACCTAAGTTTCTACATCCAGCACTCCATAATAAAAAAATATTGCACTAAATTAAACAAATAAAATATGATGAAAGATCTATAAATACAGATTGGTTTAAAGGAAATGTGCAGTAGAATATATACTGCTATTTGCACTATAACAGATGAGCCACTATAAGGACACAGGCATTGTGTCACATAGGACACCGTATTGTAGGAGAAAACATTGCTCTGGTAGGGTTAGAAGTGATTATTGCACATAAGCACATAGTATTCTGAAAAAGAAACCAATGATGCAGAATAGCTGGAGAGACAACCTTACATGTTTACCATGTCAGCAGAAATAAGTAAAGGTAACAGTCGCGGGTAAGTAACAATAACAGGAAAATAAATAGCATAGTTGCCAACATAGGCCATGTTTCCAGGGACACATATTTGTTCCACATGCTGCAGAAAGAGCATGCAAAGTGCAGCCTGGCAGTATGTAGGATGGATATACGCACAGACTCAATCCAATTCATTAATCAGGGTAGGTCCTATGAGATCTCCACCCTGATTAATGAATTGGATTGTGCCTGAGCGTATATCCATCCTACATACTGCTGGGCTGCCCTTTGCATGCTCTTTCTGCAGCATGTGGAACAAATATGTGTCCCTGGAAACACGACCGATGTTGGCAACTAGGAAATAGGTGGTCTGCAATATTTAAACACAATGCAAAAAGTATTGTCACTGGAGACTGGACCCAGGTAAACCTGAACAGTATATCTTTATTGTTGCTTGTAGCTTAGTATTACAACAATAAAGACACATTATTTGATTTGACCTGGGTCCAGAATATTTGTTGCATTATGTTCAAGTATTGCAGCAAACCCAATTATTTTCCTAATAAAAAACATTGCCGCTAATATTGAGTGTTTAAAACAAACATCCAAACAAACAAAGAAAACCCCACACAAAACAATAATTATAAAGATCGCTGAACAGTTTCCCTTATCCGACTCTTGGGTAATATTAAAAACAGGCCAGATTATTCTGCATTGAATGAACGTTTGGGTGAGATCATAATAATGAAATGCTTGTGTGTTTCTGTTAGTTTGATGGGTCCCCAGCAACCACACACTCAGGCTTGGTTTGGCATAGTTATATGAGATAGTAACAGTGTACACAACAGTAATGATTAACTGTAAGAATGCTGGAAATGTCAAAGTACAAAAGAACAAGATAACTGACATTAAGACATGGATTCCTACTACTACACTGGTACTTTCTGCAATTCATTGTAAGAATGTACATGTTTCCCTTGCGTACAGGTAGATAAGGAATTTAAACTGCCTGCTGGATGTCAGGGATTAAGGTAGAATCACTGGACCATGTGATTTAAGAGCAGGTCTAAGAGTGGAGCAGTCGCCATGGGAACTGATAGAATGTTCCTAGGGATAACTGTAGTAAAAAATAAAAAAAAAAGTACTTTTTTTTTAATCTAAAGATTGCATGAAGTCTAAACAAACAGTTTGTGTGGAGCTTCTTGAATGAAAGAATGCAAATAATGTACCTTAATAAGCCCTCTTTGTTGCAAAGATCTCTATCAGGAGGCAGACATGTTGTTTAGAATCTTGGGCCAGATATTCCTTCATTCATTCCCAAGGTGAGTGAAGATCTGACCCAAGATTCTAAACAACATGTCTGCCCCCTGATAGTGTTGGAGCAAAGAGGACCCAATCAGATACTCCATTTGTAATTTTATAATAAAGAATTTCTTACAATAAAGAACTTAATTACATTTTTCAATTAAACAGGAGGTATTTTCTTTCTACAGTTGTACTTTAAATCTTGGCCTTGTGTGTGACTTTTATACATAACTTCCAATGTGTCCTTTTAAGGCACATATTTGCTAGCAGCGTTCCTTATAATATGTTTCTTGGAGCAATCACATACGTCCCACGTTTCCCTCTTCAACTCAATTTCCAACATCCCTGTAGTACCTTTTTTAGACACTCAGGATGTGTATGTTTAAAAAGAGCCCATCAGCAATACAACTCTCAGTAACGCATGATTAAACATATGTAAATATGTTTATAGATTTGCTTTTGTAAACAAAATCATTTATCATTACTAATTACATGAATAGCTAACCAAAGGTTAAATAAAAAGCCTTGTCACGCCTCAGGTTACTCTCTTTAAACCAAAATGGTTTAATACCTATGGATTTGCATATTCTACTGTGTCCAGAGTCCAATCTGTTGGTTCTGTCTTCAGAACCAACAATTTCCTCATACAAAATCATTGTTTTAGAACATAAAATGCATACTCCAGGGTTGTAACCCACAAAACGAGACAACTAGTAACAGGATTAATTGTAGCTACTTGAAAAAGACCTCTGGTGGTCACATTAGTTTTTAGTTTGTTTCAACAGGCTTAACTAGAGTCCTGGGATCAAAGAGTAACAATTACAGCATTGGTTAGAGCTGATATAAAGCTGAATGTGGAATGTTAGTCTGTTGATATAGATAGAGCCACACAAAATATGCTAATAATGGTCTTTTTCAAGTAGCTACAATTAATCATGTTACCAGTTGTCTTATGCATGAGTTTATATCCAGAATAATGATTTAATGGCCAATGGCCATATATATATTGATATTTGCTGTGTATTTATATACATATATTTTTAGATTTTTTTTTGTATATGAACATATGGTGATTAGGTGTCAGATGTGATGGTATATTTATATTTTGCATTTTTAAGTGTGGCTTATAGGTGTGCTGCTTTTAACGGCCCCTCATGTCTCCTATTGTTTATTCTTTATTTCTGGGGTCATCGTAAATGCCCTCCTGATTAATAAATCATTTATAATTGCTTGGAGTAATATGTTGGTTTAACCACCCAATGGCACAATAAATACATTGATTCTTTTGCTCCAGTCTGTTGTATTCTTCTGGGAACATTTTGGTTAAACTACAGGGAACCAGGTACCACCTGTTTGGAACTTTAAAATGTGTTTGTCTTAAAGGGACTGTCTGGTGCCCAACATGCATCTTCCAAATATGAATGCAGATTAATGTGCTTTCAAAGTGCTTTACAATGCATGTTTTTCATTGTTTAAACTATACAAATACTTACCAAAGTGACTAGACTGTCCCTTTAAGCCCTTTAGGTGCAATGTGGGTGCAGAAGAAGGGATTCAAACCAGGAAATGCAATTTTTCAATAACATTTTTATTACAAAAAAAAAAATTATTGACTATAATATGAAAATAGTATGATATAACATTAATATTATTTTTTTATTGGGCAAATTGGCTGTGGCATATCAATGAGCAAATCATCAGTGGCTATTAATGAGCAAATTATCAGTGGCATATTAATGAGCAAATTATCAGTGGCATATTAATGGTCAAATTGTCAGTGGAATATTAATGGTCAAATTATCAGTGGCATATTAATGGTCAAAGTATCAGTGGTATATTAATGGACAAATTATCAGTGGCATATTAATGGTCAAATTATTAGTGGCATATGAATGGTCAAATTGTCAGTGGCATATTAATGGTCAAATTGTCAGTGGCATATTAATGGACTAATTGTCAGTGGCATATTAATGGTCAAATTATTGGTGGCTATTAATGGTCAAATTACCAGTGTCAAATTATCAGTGGTATATTAATGGACAAATTATCAGTGGCATATTAATGGATAAACTAACACTGGCTGTGGCATATTAAGCCTAGGATGTGCAATGCGAGTAATGGGGCAGCAGCAAATCCTGGATGTGCAATACAGTTGCAATACATGTCCTGGGGTGTAGTTATATCATTGGCATGATATACAAAGACCTGGATAAAATGACTTTGGGAGGGTAGAGGGGCAAAAGGGAGATATGATTTTTTTTTTTTTGTAAGGGGCCCTGAAATTTCTGATGGCGGCCCTATCTGTGTAAATTGAATTTTACATGGTAGAGTGATGACATAACACGTTACGTCTCATCGGCCTGCCGGAGCCTCCTCTATGGCGGGGATAGTGGAGTGGTGAGAACAGGGACCTGTTTAGAGAGGACCTCGCAAGAGGCCTAACTGGAGAGAGGAGTGCCCACGCCACCTGGTACTCCAGACACCTCAAGCTCCTCGAGCTGCAGGAATCAATAGAAATAGAAGTCAGCTTCTGCCGTTCTTACAGGGACGAATGTTTGTGCAAGAATCTGTACTCCCAGTGAACAAAGTAGCAGATCTGAATCCTGCACATGAGTCGTGGACACGTGCTGCAAATAAATATTCCCTTTGTACATTATGAAGCGCAATGTTTTTTTTTTTTTACAATTGACTGACGTATAGATCTATGGTGTTTGGGTTGCCAACTCCCTAAAGAGGGTAAAGAGAGAGACTGGTGCAAAGCGAGGGGAATGGGCATGAAAAAGGCGATATTCCCGGTGATGATATCCTATTTTTATAGTCATTGTTCATTCTGTATGGCACGTTAACAAGGACTGGTTTGAAAGATGACTTTATTGATTGTTCTGTGCATTGAATCCAAAGTATTGACCCAGGGAGACCTTTATAGTGAGTACTTCTTATTTATACAGAAAACTGTTCCTAAGATCACTCTCTGTCTTAGTGGCTCTAATAAGAGCAGGGAGAAGTCTGAAATACTAATTGGCCTTTATAGATTACAGGGGGGGGGGGAAGAACCTAAAAAAAAAAACAACAACAGTCAGAGGAAAGACAAAAAGAGACTTTACACTTGTTCCCCCCTTCAAGTGGAAAAGACAGAAAAGGCTAAAGCCTGACAAACTCCCTCCTATAGTAACAGCCACAAATAACGACGATCCCAATAGAGAACATACCCTGTGATTAGAATCAGAATACAGCACCAGACTGGCTACAAAATGTTTTGGATGGACAGTCCCAAAAAATCATGCCTGCCATCTTGGTAGTGGCATGGTGCGCCCACAATTTTGGATGTTGTGAACGTGCTGAACGGGGATTTACACTGCGGCCAGAAGGACACAAGGTATGACACCCATTTGAGGAGGGGAAATTGTGTATGGATAAAAAGTAAGCATTATCCTTTGAAGATCAAAGCATCTTAAAAAAAAAAAAAAAAAAACGGAGTAGCCATCATGTTCTCCAAGTACCTGACAGTTAAGGTTTTATATTTAGAAAGTGATGAAGGAAGGTATTTGATAGTAGTGTGTGCGATTAACAATAAGCTACAATAAGCTAGCACTATTGTAAATATGAATGCACCAAACCAGTCCCCATTAAGATTAATAAATAATGTGTTTAATAAAGTGGAGAAAATTGGTCAACGAATAACTGTGATTCTGGGCAGACTTTAAGTGCCCTCCGGACTCACAGTTAGATAAATGTAGCTACATTTAATATGACCGGTAAAATTAGAAATAGAAACATCACAAGTAAGGCTAGAAGACTTAGAGCGATGATGAGAAAAGAACGCACTTCTAGACGCCTGGAGGGTGTTTGACCTAAGGAATTAACTTTTTCAAGTTCATTCTTGGCATATTGAAGAATTCACTTGATTCTGGTAAAGATTGGTTTTGATCAAGATGATAAAAAATATAAGGATGTTAGCTGGTCGCATCATAATGTAATTTTAATGGATGTTAAAGATTTGAAGGAATTTCGTAGGCCAGAGTGGAGACTAAATGATTACATCTTAAAAACTTTTCAAAAATAAGGAGAATCTAGAGTTCATCAAGAAAATGACGGATCTCTACTTTAATGAAAATAGGGGCTGCGACATGAATCCATCTGGGGTCTGGTGTGCCTATAAAAGTGGCATACGGAGACATCTTATTTAATTAGATGCTAAAGAAAGGAAGAACAGGCTGGCCTCCCTGGAAGAACTATCTGTTGAGCTAGACACCCTTGTAAAAAAGAATATAGAATGTCTGTCTCTAAATACGACTCAAAAAGCAGAGACAGTGGACCCTGTGGTGTGTCAACTCAGGGCAGATTCCCCTATTTGTGTGTGTGTGTGTGTGTGTGTGTGTGACTGACTGGATGTCTGTGAGATGTGTGTGTATGTGGCTGACTGGATGTCTGTGAGGTGTGTGCATGTGACTGTCTGTGTATATGACTGATTGGATGTCTGTAAGGTGTGTGTATGGGACTGTCGGTACATGTATGTGAGGTGTGCGTATGTGTTTAGATTTGTATATTGATAAAGAAATGAAATCATTTGTAAAGTTACAAGAAGACTTTGATTTACCACAAATCCAAATATTTACATTTTTGAGTCAAATATTATTTGATGAAGTGCATAAGGAAAGATAACTCGATCAAAAATGTATTAGATTACGTTTACAAAAAGATACAAAAAAAGTTAATTTCAAAGTGTATTGACCTGCTGAGGAATATAAACCACTTGCCTAATTTTCCAGGAGCCTTAAAATTGGAAAATGATTTAGGGATAAGAATTATTTAAAAGACATGGATCAGCTCATTATCCCAGACTTACAATGCAGTATATTGCTTGAATTTGGTGGAAACGCACTATAAAATTATGAATCGTTGGTATCTGGTCTCTCTACACAATCTGACGTATGTTGGCTATTAGGGGGATATGCAACATATATGGTGGTAGTGCGATCCTCTTCAGATTTTCTGGAAGATGATCGCGAGGCAGATTGAAAAGATATGTGGAGTGAATATTCCATTTAAGAGCCAGAGGTATATTTGCGCCACATTATGGATCTACCATGGCCTCCAAATGTTAGACATATTGTTATGTATATATTACTGGCAGCTAAATTATTAATAGCCAGAAATTGGAACTGGGTCACACCGCCTACTTGAAAATCAGTTAAAAAAAACAGATTATCTATCCATTAAAAATGGAAAACGGCATAAACACACAGATCATAGTAGGTTCTAATTAGACGCCCAGATTTGAGGGACGGTTGGAAAAATGTAATGAATAGCGGCCTGGCTTGCTTGTTAGATATTTGGAAAGTAATGGTCTCGGTCCTAAAATTGTCCTGCCATCAGAAAGTGATTACAGTGTAATGTGTTTGTAAATACATTTAGTCTGAATTTGTTTCTGTCTAAATAATTTGTATTGTCCTCTTCCAAACTATTGGAAGGGTGTTAAGTGCTTATGCTAGATCATTCAATAGCCGACCAGGCGTATAAATGGTAATGGTTCACATAAAAAAAAAAAACCACTATTGTGAAATTGGTCCTCACTAAATAAAGCACATTTCTATTTCACATGAAAAAAAAACCTGAATTGCGGAATTCTTGTGACATCACAGACATCATCAGTTACAGGCTCCTTGTGACTCAGACCTTCTCTATGACTCACAAACATTCCTGCGCGGGTTCTACTGTTGCACCAGGGGAAGGAGCCACAGATGATGGCTTCAGCAGGAGGAGGAGGTTGTGCTAAAGAGCCAGGATTTAAAATGCGAAACCAGCGATTTCAGCTCTACGTCAGGAAACTGCCTTATACCTTGGATGTTTCTAGAACCACTCATGGAGGTGCTACCTCAAAAAGATCTAGTCTCCGAGGCACTCTATATCAGTCACCTAAAAAAATTAACGTGAGAGCCAAGCCTGCAAAAGGTAATGAGTATGGCGTCATCAACTCCAAATCGAAACAGATCTTCAAGCATTTAGAGAGGGTGCAGTCGTCTTGGGATGTGCCAGAGGGAAATGAAAGGCCTGTATGTTGGACATGTACAGTATGCGAAGTTGAAAATAAAGAGGAAGAAAAAGAATGCATGGTCTGCCTGCAAACAAGAGAAAATCCAGTGGTGCCAATCTAAAGCCAGGAAAAAAGCATCCTCTTGTCACAGCAGGTCTACTGATTGGATCCCCGTGTATTTATATTTCATGTTTTTTAAATCATATTTTAAAAATAAATAAATTAATATATTAAGAGACATTTTTTTTCTATTTTATTTTATTCTATCTTTTATTTGTTTTAATGTAAAAATCAGTACATTTCACATATAATGAAGAAGAAAATATGGACAATGTTCTGAAAAAAAATAGGTAAAATTGCCTTTTTACAGTATGTAACAATTGTGTGTTCAGGGGAGTTCTTACAAAATCTACACCTTTCACTGTCCACCAAATAACACTGAATATAAACTTTATTTGCAGTTATCTGTGAGTGTTCACCCAGATTTTTTGGTAGAAGGGGCTTCCTGAACATGACCACTACTTATCAAGGAACCCTGGACAATTAAGAGTATCACTGATGCAATGTGTAAGCATGACATGAACACAAGTACAGAGCACAGTAAAAAAAGAAAAAAATCATAGACAATTAAACTATTTATATTCCGTTAAATGTGCCTGTATTTGTTTAAAAAAAAAAAAAGCCTTTAATCGATTTTAAACACTAATAAGTTGCCTCTTGGTAATACGGGTCAACACGTCATCATCTCGTGTGACATCACATTACAGATGTAATTCCGGTATTTGGTTGTCCTGTTGATATTTTAGAAATGATGACAATTTTCCAGGACAGTTCTGAATGCTACTTTGCATGCAAGGTCATAATTTATAGAGACACTAACATCAAATACTTTTTTCATGTATTTTGGGTGCATTCAGATTTTGGATGGGAATTGTGTAGGGCTCCAACTGCAGTCCTCTGCTGCCCATTCGCCCTTCCCCTGATGGAATTTTATGAAAGGCAGATAATTATGGTATCTGTATTCCACAAACAGCTGGAGGGCTGCATTGGATTCTTGGGATATATAGGTTTTGCATGTTTGAGTATGCTCCCGCGTACTACATCAGCAGAGATAGATACATACAGAGATATAGAGGATCAGGACGCCGCCTTCAGTCATCGACCAGGCGTATAAATGGTAACAAATAAAGAAAAAAGAAGAAGGACTGGCACTCCAGGTTCCATAGGAAAATTGAGAATTTAATGGAAGAAAATCAAATCATAAATAAGGATGCACAGTGACAAAAAAAGGTGAGAAAAACGCACTTGACGCGTTTCGCGTGTTTCCAGGTTTAATTATAAGTGTCAAACTTCCAAACTAGGCTTTACGATTAAGATATTAGTCATTTGGGGGGTTTTGGAAGGAGGCACAAAACTTTTGACACGCCAGGAGGAAGCCTACAGATAGGCGAAACCGAGTTACCACACTGAGTGACACCTCCAGCAGGGGTGACACCCGTACTTCCGGCATCCCCCCGCACCGTGCTGCCTGACTTTTTTTTTTCTGGCAGCCGCATCCGCTTGTTTCAGCCGCCGGAAAAAAAAAAAAAATCACTGCTACTGGATGTGACGTTACGTCACATCTGGTGACTGTGTTTCCCTCCTCCGTGCAGGTGGGAACACTACACGGAGACGTCCGCCGGGGGACACGGAGCAGCAGCCAGGAGTTAAGTGATGGGGAAGGGGGAGGAATAACGATCAGGGTAATGGCACAATATTACTGGGCTCTGACTGGCACAATATTACTGGGCTCTGACTGGCACAATATTACTGGTCTCTGACTAGCACAATATTACTGGGCTCTGACTGGCACAATATTACTGGGCTCTGAATGGAAATAATATTCCTGGTATCTGACTGGCACAATATTCCTGGGCTCTGAATGGCACAATATTCCTGGTATCTTGACTGGCACAATATTACTGGGCTCTGCATGGCACAATATTCCTGGTATCTGACTGGCACAATATTCCTGGTATCTTGACTGGCACAATATTACTGGGCTCTGCATGGCACAATATTCCTGGTATCTGACTGGCACAATATTCCTGGGCTATGACTGGCACAATATTACTGGGCTCTGCATGGCACAATATTCCTGGTATCTGTCTGTATGTATAGATATGTGTTGTTTTAGAATTGTACAATTGTCACCTTGTGGGGCTCCTGTGTGTTGTAGAATTAATCCCATGTGTGCATAATGATGGGGCGCTTGTGTGTGGCATATTTATTGGGCCCCATGTGTGGCATAATTAAGGGACTCTTTTGTGTGGCATAATTATGGGGCACCTGTTGTGAGTGGCATAATTATGGGGACTCTTTTGTGTGGCATAATTATGGGGCACCTGTGTGTGTGGCATAATTAATTGGGCAGAGGTGAGGCATAAATAGTGGGGCTCTGGTGTGGCATAATTTATGGGGCTCCTTTGTGTGGCATAATTAATTGGGCAGAGGTGAGGCATAATTTATGGGGCTCCTTTGTGTGGCATAATTTTTGGGGCTCCGGTGTGTGGCATAGTTATGGGGCTCCTGTGTATGGCATAGTTAATAGGCCATCTAACTGGCATTACTATGGAGCAAATATAAGACCTTTAAGAAGTAACGTAGTTTGACTCCAGTTAACACATGATGTTATAAATACCTAGATGTTATAAGTCAGTAATTGAACAATCATTGATCTTTTGATGTGTCTCTTAACATGACTTCTTCTTCCTCCTCGTCTCCCTCCGTATCGAGGTTGGACCACTGGCCTGTCGAATTTCCCTCTCACAGTTTTCTCGAAGGGAACACAGGCGTCTTTCTTTTGCCGAATCTTTGATATGAAAAAGAGGAAGTATTAGATAGGGTATGTGTAGAGGAGGGAGGTATTTCTCGAGACCTTACTCACACCTCCCTTCACTCCTTCTGTTCTACCTCTATTACCTATTTACTATACCAAATCCAAAAGTTACTTTGTCTCTGGTATCCTCAAGATCTCGCCTATCTAACCATCTGTTATTTTTAACTTCTACGATTTCTATCTTTACACCAGGGATATTTTTGTGTGTTACTTGTTTTTTATACTTTATGCAATTATATAGCACTGTCTATTTTATTCATATTAAACCAATGCTTTACTGGTCTTCCAGTAATATACAGATGGGTGGCAACCCTATATATACCCAACCCATAAAGAGCTTTACTTATTTTACTTTTGTTTTTTCCTTGTAAGGATGGTTGGAATGTGATACCTTCCTTGCTGCTGACGTGCTATGGTGTCCTGACAGCAATTCCTTTTTTTAATTGCAATACCAATGGCATGGCTGGTTATCTATTTCCCTAGTGGGCACTTATATGCACAGATGATTCCATCTATAGAGGCCATTTGAATGAGTCAGATGTTAATGACTGATCTTTAAAATCTCAAGGGCAAGGCCTACACCTAATACTTAACTCTGTGGTGCATATATCAAACGGTCCCGGACATATGCTGGGGATGTAACACCACTCACGCTGATACCTTCCACATTTGCTGGAGTTGCCCTGTAATCGGCCCCTATTGGTCCAAAGTGTTTAACCTCATCGAAGAGTTAACAGGTAACCGTCCTACCGCACTCCAGCAGCGACACTCTTACATCTTAATGACTCTTTACCATTCCGCATGTTAAACGAAGCCAAAGCACTTATCCCAGTCCAATGGAAAGACCCATTGACCCCTTGCATCAAATAATGGCGAAACAGGATAAACAACACATTATCTTATGGAAGAAACGGACCTTGCAACAAACAAACAGAAAAATTCCATCAAATTTGGGACCCTTGGGATGTTTTTCTTAGTTCTCCCACCTACCTCTCCTTGGTGACTTAGCCGTAATTAAAAATACCAAATCCCTACCACCTGTTTCCCTGTTAATACCCCAAGTCCAACAACCCAAAACATGTATATTGTGGAAATTGGGATACTATATTGCATTCTTATTGGATCTAAGATTCACAATCTGTACGAATTGTATGCACCACAATATCTTGATGTGTTCTTCTTTCTAGATGTACGTCCAAACACATATATTATATAAAATTTTGAAGAAAAAATAAATCACCAGTAATTAAAAGAAAATCTAGCGCTGCATGTAGGCTCTGAATAAGATCTAGGTAAAGATCAGGAACAGACCTAACAGTGCAATAAATGAAACCCATCACACACCGGTTTGAGCTGACCTCCCGGCCATCCTACCAAACAATATCCAGAACAAACCAACAAGGATGAAGGTCCAGACATGGAAAAACAGTCCACTGTGTAGGCTTAGCTGTCACGTCATTCTATTATTACTACTACAGCATTTCTTGGAGTCTCGCTTTTTCATGTCCAGCAGGGTTAGTTTGTTGTTATCAATAAGATCTACCCTGACGTAGCACCATACTTCTTTCCATGCAGACACATTTTTAAAGACTAGTGTTATGAAATGTAATTTGTACTGATCTAGTCATCTAGGGATTGCCTTAGCAATCAGGAGCACTGTGATATTTGGCTGATTCTGGGTAGTGGGTGTCTGCTATTTCTGCACATTGAGGACAGATGGCTGAGCATCAAGACTACTACAAATGTAATGTGTATGTGCACAATATCACAGATCCTGAATTCTGATAAACTGGTTTAATTTGCTCCCTGGTAGTCATCCTCTGAAAGACCAAACTGCTCATTTGTAATTGTACGAGACTTCAGGTTAAACCAAATCATAACATAAAGATGAGTGTTTGTCGATTGTGAATATTACCTGTGTCTTTACTGTCACGTTTGTGTTCTCTGTTTTTATCTTATTCGCCGTCACTGAATCCCTGCGTGACATATAGGGTTGCCACCCAGCCAGTATTTTACCGGCAGGCCGGTAAAAAATTGGCTTGATGCCAATGTTAAGTCTATGGAGGCACCAGCAAGGCCAGTATTTTTTTGTAGAAAAGGTGGCAACCCTAGTGACATACCCAATTTCCCCCCCGCTTTTCAGGCCAGTGTGCAACGTGGTGACCATTTTCTTGTAGTCCTTTGCTCCCAGCAGCCATTTGTTTAGAGTCGGAAGTGGCCATTTTTGTGAATTATAAATCATGGCTACGTCATATTACGTCATAATATTAGTAAAGTCTGGGGATTTTGTTTGATAAGCAGTGATGGAGAACACATAGAATTTGACAGTCCAATTGGGCTTTGTATCAAGGTAATTTCTGGGGCAAAGTACTAAATGTTATCTAATCAGCAAGAACATTCCACTGGTTTCCACGGTGACTGGGCCAATTTTAGAACTTTGCCCCCATAATTGACCTTTATACATATCCCGCAATACATTAAAGAATGTAAAATTCAGTAATGTATTATATTTGTTTGGGATGGGTCTGATTGTGTGTCAAGTACAGAGATTTTTATAATATTAGTTGTTGTAATGGGACAGCTACCCAAGACCGGTAGCACCTCTGCCTGTTGTGTGAAATCCCCTCCTTAGCCCCCCTGATTAAAGCTCAGCATCCACCCAGCAAGTCTTTCCTGGCACCTTGCTCTTTGCACCCAAATAGCAGACAGGACCACTAGCAGTTAGGTACAGCAAGAATGAACAACCTTTAATTGTCAAACAGCACAGACTATATACACACAAATTTGACATCAACTAGAATGAGGCACAGTATAAACTAATTATATTATGGTAAGCCTCAAACTATAGAAAACCTAACTTAAATTATGTAAGTAACTACAGTACAACCTTACATAAAATAAACATGACATCTTCAGATCCAGACTACAAGAGACAATACATGGCTCACAGGACAGTAAACAGTTATTGATTGGATTAGTACAGAATAATAAACTAACGTATAATAGACATGTGCAAAACTAACATTTTCGTTTCATTTTCGTCCATTCGGACGAAAATGTTATTTATTTCGTCTATTCGGACGAAAATGTTATTTATTTCGTCTAAAACTAATTTCGTTCATTACTGCATTCGTTTCAGACGAAATTTGTTCATTATTTTCGTTTTGTTCGTTTTATAGAATACGTGTAATACTATTGGCTTTCTATAAGCCGAACGAGAGCCCCATTCATAAGAAATTCTTATGAATGGGGCTCTCGTTCGGTTCATAGAAAGGCAATAGTACTACAAGTTTTCTATAAGCCGAAAGTCTATAAACCGAAGGTCGTTCGGTTTATAGACTTTCGGTTTATAGAATACATAGAATTACATGTAATTCTATGTATTCTATAAACCGAAAGTCTATAAACCGAACGACCTTCGGTTTATAGACTTTAGGCTTATAGAAAACGTATAGTAGTACTATTGCCTTTCTATGAACCCATTCATAATTCTTATGAATGGGTTCATAGAAAGGCACTTTAATAGCAGTGTATAAAATGTGTATAATAAATGTATAATTTATCCATTTAAATGGCACTGCCAGTTTGCCCACTAATATACACCTCTTAGTTTGCCCATTAACTTTGACCTAAAATATAATTTACACAAATACAATCATTAGACCCCGTCTCAGGGGCGTCACTAGGGTTGGTGTCATTACATTATTTAATTTTAACCCTAACAGCTAACCTAACTTTAATACTAGTTTTAAGCTAATGAAATCTTTTTTTTTACATTGCAATGTTGCTGAACATATTCAGAATTTTTTTCCCACTTCTGAAGCTCTGCCCACACGAGTGCATAGCCATATTGCCAGTGTTCTGACAAATTTGTCAAGCGAATTCTACTGCACAGGTGCAGTAGAATTCACTCATCGTGCATGCGCACAAAGTTACAGCTGATCATTCAGCTGTAACTTTGCCAGGATGGCGCATTCACGAGGGACACACACCACCGCTCGCCCCCTTCGGATCAGCTGCGGTGACAGGTAAAGTAACAGCACATGTGCACTTCAGTTGAGAGCTTTGTCACCCGTTTTGGCATGCGCACTTCACTGGACATATGTTATCGAAAACTCTGCTTTTATTTTTTAAAGGATAATAAATAGGTTTTTACATGTCTGTAAAAACAGAAGAGATTTCGATAAAATATGTCCAGTGAAGTGCGCATGCCAAAACGGGTGACAAAGCACTCAACTGAAGTGCACATGCATTGTTACTTTACCTGTCACCGCAGCCTATACGAAGGGGGCCGGAGGTGGTGTGCGTCCCTCTCGCATGCACCGTCCTGTCAAAGTTACAGCTGAATTATCAGCTGTAACTTAGTGCGCATGCCCAATTGAATTCTAATGCGCCTGTGCAGTAGAATTCCCTCAAGGATTTTGTCAGAACACCAGAGCATGCTGCTCTGTCAATATGGCACCCACGACTGCTCTGTGGTGCAAGCGTGGGTGCACCAGAGAGCACATTTCGGTGCTGGCTACTGCCTCGACATCGAGGCAATAGACCAGCACCATTAGACTAGTTTTCATGATCATCGATCGCGAAAACCGTTCGTTTCACCGCAGAACATATCAGGCACTCCCATTGTCAGGAACACAGATCCCGGGATTATGTGCCTGACACATCCATTGTCGCGAAGGGGTTAATATGCCACACCCAGTTGTGTTAGCAAAACAGAAAGCACATTCCTAAATTAAGAAAAACATGTGTTTTAAATGTGTCTGTGGAGTCTACTGCTTATGACATCACCTGTTGCACGGTATGCAAATTACATATTTCTCAGTGAAAAGCAGTTCATTTGCATACCATGCCACAGGTGATATAAACAGAAGACTCCACAGACACATGTACACCTATTTTTCCTCCTAATTTAGGCATTTTCTTGTAGTTTTGCTAATACAATTTATGGATCATTTTAAATTATTTTTTATGCTCCACATAGAATGGCAAGAGTAAAACATGGCTTGAAGCCCTATCAGCAGGATTTGCATCAGCAGCATGCCTGTTTCAGTAAATATTTAAAGTCTGTAAAGTTTTGTTAGGACATATGACCAACATGTCAATAAGTTATAAGTGCCAAAGCATGTAAAACTGGAAAGATGAGAAATAAAATTAAATCGCACTGGTATGTGAAAAAAAAAGATATTTGCATTAATTTCACAGCATTCTACTTTCGTTTCCTGTGCCTTTGAGTTCATTCCCTGTTTTATTCTGGGATACTAGACTGAATGCTCTTACTGAAGGCAGCCATTTTAATGGGCAAGGACTACATTGTCCTGCATGCAATGCGGCACGGTTGACTCGCGTCTTTAGTGTACTATTGTACCGATTTGCTTGCTGGGAAATGTAGTGCAGTAGAGGTTGTCCGAGGTGAGACGTGTTTAGGATGCGACAGGTTTGTTGACAGTGTCGCAGATATGGCTCTGTTTCCAGCGTTTGCAGGTTCTTGTAATGATAACGCAGCTCCAGCAGGTAATAGGGAGTGAGTCCCTTTCCAGTCATATCCTTTTTTTCTTTAGGTGGTGCTATACATTCATGAGGTGTGTAGATTAATTGTGTTTTGGAAGAGAAAATCACTTATCTGTTATTAAATCAGACTATTTCTTATAAATATTATTTACAACGAAATCCGAAGAACATTATTCTACATCAAACTACAGACAGATCTAAATCCATTATATTGCAAAACTACTAACTGCAATCTGTTTAGGTGACAGACTAGCTTTACTACTAATAACTGGACGTTCTGCTGTCTCATTAAAGCTATATAAAGTATTTATAATGTGCCAACTTATTCCACAGTGCTGTTCAATTGGAAAACAAGTCACACTAGAACCAAAAGGGCAGTAGATTGGATGCTTTTGTATCCAGTTGGTACAGCAGTAGCATTAAGTTAGCACAGAAATAATGCAACTCTCTACATACAAAATAATTACACAAACATATTTATTTACTGTATTTACGTTCCAGAACTTTCTTGTGAATTAGGCATCCAAGCTTGGAACTGAGTTGTAAAACCTAAAATGTAGCAAATTGGATGTTAGCTGATCTTAACTCACTATTTAGTGAATTAATTACCCCAAAATAAAAACAAGACTGGAGTATCTAGATTATGCTGCCTATTACAGTATTTAGAGCCATTAAATCAGTAGTTGACAAATTCATAGCTAACTAACCCTTGAGTTAGGGATGAATAAAAATTAAAGGGTTAGGGTAAGAACCATAAAAGTTTTTTTATTTTTTTTATTAAAACAAACTCTGGAGGGGATGCTTCGGGGCCCTGGGCAGATTATTGCTAATATGCTTAGGCTCTCCCTATTACTTTGAATTCTTTGCCCTTCGAATTTAATTGTTGTAGTTTTTCTTCTTTTGAATATACTCTCCTCCTTTACAGTGTTGGAGTCTCTCTTCATAACTAAGATCCTCCAATCCCCTTTTTAATTTTGTAGCCCTCCCCTTGCACTTTTTCTAGTTCTATAATATCCTTTTTAAAGACTGGTGCCCAGAATTGTACTACATATTCAAGGTGAGGTCTTACCATCTTCCTCCCGTTAATAAATACCAAGTTTTATACATGCCAGTATCTTATTGGCCCTTACAGCTGCCGGCAGGTGATTGAGATTAGGTAAAACAAATCCATGTTCATCTTTAATGGTCAGTAACTATGTATCTTTAATATCTAGTAACTATGTATAGAGTGACTTTTGTTGTAATGGATAATTTTATAGAAACAGCATTTTTTACCAGTGTTTTATACTGCACTTGAACAACCTTTTTTGGCTTTCGGGGTTAAATTGTGCATCGTCTCTATTACTGGCCTCTTTGTTAACGAGGGGTAATGACATTTGGGACGCTGTCCCAAACCAGATAGATTTGCGGTTTTTAAGAGCATTGTGATCTCATGTTATTGATCCCCCCCCCCCCCCCCTTTCTCTCCTATATCTGCAGAGTTGGACTGGCTGAGTAATAAAAGCTTCTGCACTAAGGATGCATTGTCACTGCACCAAAGGTCACTGCAGGCTGTTCACCCTTCTCAACCTTTGACCCCCAGATCCAGGTATCTCATTGTATGCCATCAGCAAATCATCAAAAAAGTCTATATATGTGTTATCGTTAATTTCTGCATCCTGGGATTTTCATTTTATTCCAAATAACATGTCTGCCCTCTGATGCAATAAGGTTCTGCATATGTATTATTTTGTTAAGCTTTTTTTTTTTTTAAATGGCTATACTCAATGCAATCTTTCAATTAAACATAACTTAACAATTCAGCAATGTTTACAGAATGGGTATAGATTGTTAAGTTCCCATTTTTCATCCTCAAATATCGGACAACCCTAAAAGTTTGTTCACAACAAAACACCAGTGAAATAATGAATACAACATTATACACACAACAGACACTGGATCAAAAATAGGGAAATAAAAAAACAAACAACAGTGCCGAATTATATTTTATATGAAGTGTGTGTATGTGACTGACTGGATGTCTGCAGGGTGTGTGTATGTGACTGACTGGATGTCTGCAGGGTGTGTGTATGTGACTGACTGGATGTCTGCAGGGTGTGTGTATGTGACTGACTGGATGTCTGCAGGGTGTGTGTATGTGACTGACTGGATGTCTGCAGGGTGTGTGTATGTGACTGACTGGATGTCTGCAGGGTGTGTGTATGTGACTGACTGGATGTCTGCAGGGTGTGTGTATGTGACTGACTGGATGTCTGCAGGGTGTGTGTATGTGACTGACTGGATGTCTGCAGGGTGTGTGTATGTGACTGACTGGATGTCTGCAGGGTGTGTGTATGTGACTGACTGGATGTCTGCAGGGTATGTGTATGTGACTGACTGGATGTCTGCAGGGTGTGTGTATGTGACTGACTGGGGATGCCCCCACAGCACTTTTCACAGTGTCACCGTGTTACATTGCTCCCACAGAACTTGCTATTGTCACATATTGCCCTCACATCACTTTCCACATTGCACTAAGAACATACACCTCAGAACCCAGATTGCGCTCACAGGACTTGCCCCAGCACCTAGATTCAACTCACAGGACTTGCCCCAGCACCCATATTGCACCAACAGCACCAGTGGTGTGGAAATTTAAAAAAACAAAAAAAAACTACTTATCCAAGGGACTATGGCGGTAGCCCAATCTACTTGTCCCTACAATTTGTTTTACCAAAACTGTATTTAAATAAGGTCTTAAAATATTCCACATATAAGAGCCCATAAATTATGCAACATACAGGAGCTCATTAATTATGTCACATTCAGAAGCCCATTAAATATGCCACATACAGGAGCCCGTTAAAACCATACAACCACTCTGCTCCCCCCAGACTTGGACTCCGTAGAGCGCCCCTTTTGTATCTGCGCCCTAGGCCGGCTCCTACCTTACCTATTGGGAGTGCCGGCCCTGGGTCTGTTACACTAATGCATGAAATTTACCCTCAGTACCTTGTAATTATATTATATAACATTTTACAGTCTTTTAAAGCTTTTAGTAACATCCGGAAATTCCTAAAGAGGCAGTTATGCAGACTGATATAATTACTCTCCACAGGAGCCCATGTTCACCACAGCAACTGTCAGCAGAAAGTGACACTAGTTCAAAAAGAGTGAAGAAAAAGAAGAAAAAAAAGAAAAAAGTAAAGCGAAAGCAGCAGGATGAGGGCGGTGGTACCAGTGACAATGAATCCATCACAAGAACAAGGAAGACAGAGTGTGGGGAGGCTGAGCGGTATGCTGGCACAAGTATCTTATTCTGTGACATCAGTATGTCTATTTATTGCTAAATATATCAACAAATAGTTCAACCAGTGTGCATGTGCAGGAAAAGAAGCCCCCTAGAATTCTATATACACAGTAAAGTGATGTGCCCAGGGGTTTTCTTCATAAAAAGTTGAATGAAGTGATATAGCATAATTCCCTTTTCCTAAACTTCTACACTGGTTGAACTACTTGTGTAATCTACCTGTTTGAGGTTTATACCATATATTGGGTTCATTTAATGTGTATCTTAAATCACTCACACTTTTTGAACACTTTTTTTTTTTTTTAAATTTAAGCAGTTTTATATTATATTGACTTTTGTTTCTTTTTTATTTTTCTCCTCATTAGAGGTGCATTTTTAAGAGCATATTTTGGTATATCTAGCCAAAAACAATTTTGTCAGATTTCTGCAACTTATTTCTTTTTCATGATCCTGTCCCTTTTAACATGCGGCCTATCAAACATCCCGCGAAAGCTCAATTGCACTTCTGAGGGGAAATTGTTAAGCAGTAAGAATGTGAATGGTTTTATTTATTTTGATTTTATTTAGATTCGCCCCATCTAGTCTGCCCAATTTTCTAATTACTTTTATTAGTCCCTGGCCTTATCTTATATCTGCTTAAACTCCTGCACAAGAATCAGCTTCTCTTCTACACAGTGGGAGTGCTATTCATTAAAAATTAGGTATAGGTGCCTTCGAGATAGGATCACAGCTTTTCATAAAACCTGGGATCCCTGGACAAAACACACAGAACCCAGAAAGACTGTGTGGCAACATTACTCTGATTATGATGCCAAGAGGTCAACACCAACTTTATAGTCCCACCCCTTGACTTTTTTTGTTCAGTGCAGATAACACCAGGTTAGGTTTGGTGGACATTTTCTACAATAGACGCAGTTTTGCAACTTTTGTTTATACATGGCCTGCGTTAAAATTCGTAACAAGAGGGAAAGTGCTCATGCCATTGTACAAAGCACTGGTGAGACCTCACTTGGAGCACTGTACGCAATACTGGAGACCGTATCTCCAGAAGGATATTGATACTTTGGAGAGAGTTCAGAGAAGGGCTACTAAACTGGTTCATGGGTTGAAGGATAAAACTTACCAGGAAAGGTTAAAGCATCTTAACATGTATAGCTTGTAGGAAAGACGTAACAGGGGGGATATGATAGAAACATTTAAATACATAAAGGGAATCAACACAGTAAAGGAAGAGAGTATATTTAAAAGAATGAAAAACTACCACAACTAGAGGACATAGTCTTAAATTAGAGGGACAACGATTTAAAAGTAATATCAGGAAGTATTACTTTACTGAGAGGGTAGTGGATGTATGGAATAGCCTTCCAGCGGAAGTGGTAGAGGTAAACACAGTCAAGGATTTTAAGCATGCGTGGGATAGACACAAGGCTATCCTAGCTATAAGACCGGGAACGGGGGACTATTAAAAGTATTCAGAAAAATTGGGCAGACTAGATGGACCGAATGGTTCTTATCTGCCGACACATTCTATGTTTCTATGTAACAATAATTTGGTTCACTTTTCTATTTTGGAGCAACTTGTGCACACTTGCTTTTTTCTGGCACCAATGAATGAATATATATAATATAGGTAGACAATATTTATTGTCCAATTGCACTACGTTTCTGAGTGAAATGCCTTTATACAAATCACTCACTGTGAGTGTACAAAGTAGCACAGAACTGGCTTATGTTACATAGACTAATGCAGTTTGCACTGTGTTGGGTATACAGCTTAATTTTTGGGGCAAAGTTCTAAAAGTGGTCCAGTGACGATGGACACCAATGGAATGTTCCTGCTGATTTAGACCACGTTTCGAATTTTGACCTTGATACGTAACATCCCCGTTAAATGGGCACCACCACTTACATAAGCTGTAACTAGATTTCCTGTGCATTCAAAACAAACACAACTATATGACATATGCCACTGTTTTTTTTCTATGTTTGAATTAATAGCATTTTAAAAGTAAAAATAAAATTAGGCATCTATCTCCAGCATCCATTTTGAGAATTTTACCCATGATGCAACATTTTCCAAAATCTTCTCACTTTACAACTGTGGCCAAAGCCTGGATGATGATGTAATAAGATACACCCCTGCTCTCTAATTGGCTCCTGTGTATCATAGTGGGCAGGACTAGGTGGCTGTGTACAACCTTTTTTTACCTGCCTTCCAACACAAAGAGAGGAAATTGGTCTGAACAGGATCATAACTCCACCCCTCTGTGATGTAATAGTATATTTCACAAAATGGTGTCGCTCAGTTACTTATTTAGTAAAATATTAGTACAAAAGACTTATCTCAAATCAACAATGCAAAATAAAAATAAACCCTTTAAATTTTTCGGTGGGATTGTCCGTTTAAGTTTAAAACCGAGCGTAAAACTTACACTTGGAGAAGATCATCTTATGGAGCTGACGCCCTTCAACATATTCTTCCCTATTAGTCTTTTGGGATAATATGCTTATATCTGGTGTGTTAATATATGATTGATTTTCCAATGTGCCAATGACAAGTAACTCGGCTCAAAGTGTCTTACACCATACCTTTTTACAAATCCTTTTGCTAGAACATAATCTAAGTGTAGGGACTCCTTGTATTACCAATATATGCACTGTGGAAATCATAATTGACAGCAGTGTTTAGTGTTTTAATAATTAGCTCCTTTCTTTGAAGCCCATGTTCTCAGACTCTGGGTGGCATAAACCTTACCAGGTATCAGACCAATAATAACACCTTTTGTTTAATGCAAAAAGAGTTAAGGGCTAATTGTTGGATTTAAGCACCACAATGTTCAATTCAAAATGAGCCAATATTGTGTTGTGGTGTTCCGCGTCGCGTGGTTCCGTCTTGCAGTGTTCCGCGTCGCGGGTTTCCATCTTGCGGTGTTCCGCGTCACGGGGTTCCGTCTTGTGGTGTTCCGTGTCGCTGGGTTCCATGTCGTGGTACAAATTCTGTTTTCTTTTGCAGGCAGGATGCTCAGGTATCAGCCTCTCGTCGCTGGGTATGGCTGGATGATGTGCAGTCTGTGACAGAGGAGACCTTCAACATTGATAAGAAAGCGGACCCTGCGAATTGGGAATACAAGTCTCTGTACCGAGGAGACATTGCAAGGTGAGGTGTCTGCTGTCACCACTGAAGCCTGAAAGACTCCTTAGAACGCCTTACATAATACTCATTGGACAAAAACTAATTCCAACAGCTCACTATTTTCTAGGGTGGCACACACGTTGCTTAAATTTTGTAAAAATTGATCATAAAAATAGGGTGACCAATTTAAAAGAGCCGGAATCTCCCTTAGTAACGTTTAACTTCTGAGAACTCCACTCCTGAATTAATAAAATCATTTTTGAAATGATGCCTCTATAGAGCACGGTTCAAAAGTGAAAGTGATTTCAACAATACAGAAAAAATGATGTACTAGTAAATGGTAGAAGCCATCAGTATTGTAGATAAACAATACACACCTTTTAAAATCTGCCTGAAGACATGCTGGACTCAAAAGCACCATAATGGTGGAGATTGAATCCCGGGAGAAAGCCTGGCCAGGTCTTTCAGAGTGGGTACATCCAACGTGTAGGCTGAAGAAGAATCCGAAACGCGTCAATCTCCACAATTATGGTTTTTATGATCATTTATTAATACATTGATTGTAGTGGTCCGTATTGTATATTGGAGATTTTATATATACGTTTTTACTTCCTGTCTGTGTATGTTTTTTTTTATATATAAATATATATTATTATGTTTTATTTATTAAACTTATATTTTTTTATTACTATATATTGATGTGTGCATTTCAGTTTTTTCTTATTATATATATATATATACTGTGATATAGCGCTGTCTATTTTCATATTCATAATGGAGACCATGCTCTCAAACTAATGTTCATCTATTTATTTTAGATCATAAATTTCTCACCTTTTTTTTTTGACATCATGCTCTCAAAGGGAACACTTGATTTATTTTATAAATTAGTCAGGCAGTGAAGTCTGGTTATAAATCACAATTTTTTTTATTTTACCCAGGATTAAAATTGAAGGAATATTTCAATGAGCAGACTGTTTTTCTGATCTGACTTTTGCCACTAATTTTACATTTTTCATCGTTTTTGTGAAAATACTTTTGTGTATTTTTTTAAATGTATTATTTTCACAGCACTGTATGTATGTGTGTGTGTATATATATATATATATATATATATATATAAACCATTTTTTAATTAATGCAGAAAGAATCTATGTGTTCCATTTCCAGGTACAGGCGCAGGGGGAACTCATGCTTGGGGATCAATCCCAAAAAACAGCTGATTATTTGGGAGAATTCATCTTCTGATAAGAAACTGCTGCAAAAGAAAAATGTACGCTATTTCTCCAAAACTGCTGTGCAGGTCTTCCAGTGCCACGGAGATCCAGTGTTGTCACACAGCGATAGAACAGCCCTGGAAACGTGGGGCTTTATACCGGTTAAAACCTGCGAGGAGACTGTTTCGGGAGGCTCTAGTGTTTCCACCAGTTGGGTGAACCCGCTCGGCATATACGATGCAACCACTACTCAGTGGCTTGAAGGGAAGGGAGGTCTAAAGAATGACACACCTGAGCAAGTGCCAAGAGACCGGGGCCTTCTGGGAAAAATTGAGGATTATAACAAAAGGATTAGAGAAACGCCAGGGGATATCCAAACGTGGATGGAGTTTGTCTCTTTCCAGGTAATGCAGCCATACTTTCTTTTACTGTCTTTCCTATGTCTCTTTTTGTTCTATGTTTGGTGATGCCAGGTTAGGCTGATGAGGATTATGGGAGTTCTGGTTCATCAATAGATGGTACTATTTAGAGGTTTTTATGTTGTTGTTCATTACCTCTCCCCAGCACCTGCTTTTACTATATCACAAGATGTATAAAATATGTGTGTTCCTTAAAAAAATGCAGTTTATTCCCCAAACTCACTTTGGTGCAAGTTGAAGATCACTGCTTGGACAGTGCATAGGATTTTTTTCCCAGTGTGGTTTGATGCAGGCATTCTGCATAAATCACATTTTTTATATTTTGACTCAAGGCCCTACCCCAGTGATTATTCTGCATGTATACTACAGGTAGAGCAGCACTGATTATATAGACACTGAGCATATAAAGTTGTGTTTCAGTTAGTGGTTTCCTTCGATACTGAAATACAATGCATTGTGTGGAATCTAACTAACCTTGCTCTTGTACACATAGGATCTCTTAACAGTGCAACACATTGTCTGATTACATCACTAGTGAGACAGGAAATTCCATTAATTTTAATGGAACTATTCTCATTGGTTTCTGCGGCAAAATAAATAAATACTGAGCGACCTTGACTCAGCTATTATGGTCAGTCCTGGCTTCTTAAAAACTGCTATAATTTCACAATTCCATCTAGCTGTAAATATTTTAAAAATATAAGCAATGCAAAATGTAAAACATGCATTTTAAAATACTTTGAAAGCACATTTGGAAGATGCATTTTGGGCATCAGACAGTCCCTTTAAGCTTTCCATGCTTCTATAGCTATAAGAGGGGGCTGATATCTTGGATCAGATCATAAAATTCAAAACAATATGTCCTTTCCTGATAGTTATACAAGGAATGAGTACTCAATAAAGCCTTTTCTCTGATTTAATGCCTAAACGCAATATGCAATATTTCAATTAAACAGACATTTTTGGTTCACAGTTGTCCTTTAATCCATAATACTCATAACATCACTATTTTAGTTCTAGTAAAATGACATCATGCCTCACACCTGGCTATGTTACAACAGCTGTGCTAACGAAATATGACGATTAAATAATACAAGTTAATTTTTAATCTTCCATATAATGCTGTTACAATGTCAACGTTTTAAAATCACTGTAATTGTTTCCTCTATTTTAATGACATGTAAGCCTTATCCCCCCCCACACACACCTGCTAAATGTAATACCTTAAAATAACTCTGTCTTGTTGCAGAGGTGTTTATTAATTCAGCTACTCTGGTGCCTTGCAGATTATCAGTGTACAATGAACTTGTTATTTTTCAAGCCTCCCAGTTGACGTGAGTGGGGGTATTCGCTCAGATGCCCAGCAAAACACACTGCACTTTTATTGCAAGCATGTTCCACCCAGGGAATCTTTCGCTGTGTTGGAATTTATCTTGTTGTTGTTCGATGTTACAAAAAGTTTTGACCACGGTGCAGGCAGTTTCATTTAAAGAATGAGTAATACTTACAAATTAATTTCAATTTATGTGAAATAATTTAGAGAAGCGTAAGTATATGTGTAAAGATTGTGGGACCTGCCTGTTTTTTTGTACTAAGCAGAAACTATTAATCTAATTTGTTAATTTTCTGGTCAGTAATCAGGATTAGTAGTCAAACTGTAGTCAGATCTTTATAAATCACCTAAGACACTTTTTAATTGTCCCCTCCATTCACATTTCCTCACAGATATTTTTGTTACAATTAAACAGAGAGTAGCTATCTTTTATTTTCGTGTTTCAACACTCCATGTTAAACATTATAATGCGATTAAGGGGCAGACATATTGTTTAGACTTTACGGTCTTGGGTCAGATCATCTGACACAAGATGTCCGCCTCCTGACACCGCTATGGCAGCTAAGAGGGCTCAATAAGGTACTTTTTTGTATTGTTTCAGTAAAACATTTCAGTTGAAAATCATTACACTTGATTTAATGTTTTGCTAGTGGTGGAAGGTTTATTCATTTTGCAGATATTATAAAATAGCCCTGCATACTAATATTGCATGTTGAGCTGTCCATGTAAGTAGGGTTACCACCAGGCTGGTATTTTACAACGTAAAACGTTTTTTTTAAAAAAAATTGCCATCAGGCCAGTGTTAAGTCTACGGATACAGTAGCATGGCCAGTATTTTTCTGAAGAAAAGGTGGCAACCCTACATGTAAGAGTGGAAGAAATTGTAGAATGGTGTGTAGCCAGTACAAGATGGAGGATGGATGTCCTCCTTTATCCTTGAGTGAATGTTATACATGTGTATATTGAGTATATGAGCTGATATTTCTCCTGTTCTCTTTCTGAAGGACGAGCTGATTAAACACCCGAGCATGTATTCCACCAGTGAGGTAGAGCTGGATGGTCACCGCATGTCTGTGAAGCTTCTATTGGAAAAAAAACTGTCCATTCTGGAGCGAGCGATCGAGTGCAACCCCAGCAGTACCGAACTCAAGCTCGCCAGGCTGAAACTGTGTGAGGAGTTTTGGGAGGTGTCCTCTCTTCAGAAGGAATGGCAGAAGCTGATCTTCCTACACCCCAATGACCTGCAACTGTGGCAGAAATACCTTCAGTTCTCCCAAAGCCATTTCAGTTCCTTCTCCATGTCTAAGGTTAACGGCCTTTACGGGAAGTGTCTCAGCACCCTCGCAGCAATACAAGATGGCAGCATGCTCTCTCACCCTGCTCTGCCAGGAACCGAGCAAAGAATGTATGGTAAGTCTGCTCGTCACTATTATTATGTAGTGGGATAGGGTAGATGGGGCTAAAAAGAAGCCATCATTATAGATTCTATCTGCATGCATATGCCATATATATATAACTTTAAATCATCTAGAAATAATCAAATTAAAGATGGAAGAGACGAAGTTATATTCTTATTAAAGATACACCATGCCATTTAAAAAAAATAAAAAAAAAATCGTTTAGCTTCTTCAGGAAATAGAAGATAAAAACGTAATATCACTTCACACTCTTAATCCAGGCCTGTATCGCCAAGTTTATACCCAACGCTGCCTCTCGGCTATAATAAAAGCCGTGAAAAAAGCTTAGTGGCGTTTTAAAGCGGCAGTGCCCATCTACAGTGTTCATGAAAATATTTTTGTATATATACAGTAAGGAAAAAAAAACTGCATGAAAAGTGTAATAGAATTATTGCTGTTGCCTCCTCTCCAAGCCCTCCTTATTGGATGTCACAGAATTTTGAAGAACAAACCATTTAAGTAATGGCCCCAAACCATTTAAGTAATGAAGGTGAAGGAAAAACCCCTTCACCTGAAATTCAGTGGGTAGCAAAGGCATTATCAAGCACAAATCTACACACACCAAACAAGGCCTGCTTTTTCCACAGAAATCAAACATTCACAGTGCTACCACCACCGCAAGGGATTCTGGGTAGGCAATATACAAGTCTGGTCAGCAACGATCACATTTTGCCTCTTACTCCATTTTAAACATTGACCCGTTGGAGCATATGCACTCTGAGCAAGACTGCCGTTATCCGCAGCTCAGGACAGAGGTGCAAAAGCCAGATAATTATTCCTAATGAGCTGTTTTATCCTTAAAAAGACTCGTCAGCATGAGGTTGGTTTACTGTCGTACTGCTTCATGCTTGTGGGAAAAGCCAGCCTTCTGGCTTGTTTGGTGTGTGTAGATTTGTGTTTGATAATGCCTCTACTACCCACAGCACTTTGAGGCTCGGGTGAAATTATTTTTAATTAATTTTTGTAAAGTAAAAATGCACTTCACATATTATGCACATGTACAACATACAAAAAAATAAGCAAGTTGGAACTACCCCTTTATAATCCAGCAAATGGCGCCACCTTGTGTCATGCGAAATAGTCCTTTTGCATGTGGTAAATATAATGGCTGATCTATTATTAGTAATATTATATTGCAGTGGCTATATACTTTTCTCCTCTAGTAAAAGATCATAGCCTCTAATATAGGGTTTAATATATAAAGGCTAAACAGCATTTTACAAATAGTGTGAAAGGGGGTCGGTCACTGATATAATTACTTCAGTGTGTGCTTGAATGTGTGCGCAGTGGAAAGGTCATGTAAATTGTAGTAATGTTAATTATACCTTTTGTCATTTTTCCATCAGCAACAATGTTTTTCAGCACAACGTAGGGGAATAGTAATTACATGCCGCAGCCTGATGCACCAACAGCTCAATAATAATTCTGGAAGAAAGATTTTAAAAAGAAAATGTACATAAAATAGAATTTCGGGCAAAACTATAAAACATTTAAAAAAACGATGTAGACATGTTGTTAGTAGAAATTTTTTTTATTGTTATGCCGATTATGACATCACTTGGTCACCATCTGCAAATTATTTAATGTTCATTACACCAGTTTTTCATGCATATTAAATTTAAAAACAGCTAAAACCTGTTATAGTGCTATCTGGTATTATACGATTTTGCTTATAACGCGGAGCTCTGATGCATCGGGGGACATTCAAGTCCCCAAACTCACTGGTGCAGGATGAAGATTACTGCTTGTATTGTGCACAGGCTTTTTTTTCCAGTGCGATTTGATGCAGGCATTCTGCATAAATCATATTTTTAATATTTGACTCAAGCCCTCCCCAGTGATTACTCTGCATGTTTACTGCAGGTGCGGCAGCACTGATTATATAGACACTGAGGCTATAAAGTTTTTTTTAATTTAGTCACTTCCTGTGCTGCATGAATAGAATATATTGTGCGGAGTGTGATAAACTTGCTCTTGTACACAGTAGGATATCATAGTGCAACACATTGTGTGATGACATCACGAGAGAGACAGGAAATTCCATACACTTGAGTGCAATTATTCTCATTAGTTTCTTGCAAACTTCCCTCTAGCTGTAAGTGGTTTAAATTTGAAGCAATGCAAAATGTAGAACATGCATTTTAAAGTAATTTGAATTAATATTTGGAATATGCATTTTGGGCAGTTGTCCGTCCCTTTAAAGTGGACATCACAATCCTGCTTAGATCTCAATGTTATTCTGCCAAGTATAGTGGTATACTTGGTGGTTATAGTGGGGTTTTACGTATAGTTATATAAAAAATGCATATATTCATTCAAATTTCAATATCTCTTTTCGAGATTGATTTACTCATTTACTCACAAATATCACGTTTGCAGCTTTTAGTGACCCTTCAAATGATCCTCCATCTCAGCTCTTAGCATTTGACTGGAGCCCCCCAAAAAAATAATTTTAAAGGCTTTCGAAAAAGTAAAAAGCAGCGTATGGGATACATGCAAAGTGTGCATGCATATATTGCACAGGAGCCTGTACAGAGCATACATATTTTTATTTTCTCCACCACTTGTAAAAGCTAGGGTTGCCATGTCAGACAGTTTTTCTGGACACATGTAACTTTTATACACTCCCTTGTAGAATGCAAGCGTATCAAAGAGGAACCAATTCATTCATCTAGGAGGAGATCCCGTAGGAAGTAGGAGGGTTTAATATATATTCCGTTAGAATAGGGTAGCAAAAATGTTTTTGTATAATTTGCGTTATGCAAATAATCATGTAATATTTTCTATATCTATAGTGTAATATGTGCCTTTTTGCCAACAAATGATAAACCCTTTTTTTTTTTTTTAAATTGAAAGTTTTTTAAACAAATAAAATTATACACGGAAAAGCCTTATTTATATGTGTTTCATTTAAAGGCATTTTGTTTTCTTCCCCCCTAGACGTGTTTATCCAGCAGTGTCAATTCCTGCGGCAAACCGGTCATACTGAAAAATCGGTATCCTTGTTCCAAGCACTGATTGATTTTACGCTCTACAAACCTGACAGCATAAGAGAAATGAACACGAAGGAACAGGTATGGATGTCCAGTCCTCTGTCAGTAGTATAATACCCCAGGCTGAAGAACTGACATTTTAATGTCTCTGTCCAAGGTTCGTTTAGTAATACCTAACCAATTGTTGTTCTACTGTGCAGATTTCTAGTAAAAATCATTACTACCGTATTTGCTCGAGTAGAAGACGACCCTGATTATAAGACGACTCCTCCAAACTTTGGATATTCCTTAGGAAAAAAACTAAAAGCCTGAATATAAGACTACCCTATAGGAAAAAAGTTTAACTTGTATATATTCACATGTACATTGCTTTTTAATATTTAATAAAATTTCTCTCTCTCTCTCTCTCTCTCTCTCTCTCTCTCTCTCTCTCTCTCTCTCTCTCCCCCCTCCCTCCCCTTGTCTTTCTCCCCCCCCCTCCCTCCCCTTGTCTTTCTCTGCCCCCCTCCCTGCCCCTCACCTTGGATCTCTCCCTGGTGGCTAGTGGGGGCAGCCGACAGATGTCTGCACGATACGTGCAGACATCCTCCATGCTGCCCAACACTTCCGTCTTTTATGACGGACAGCCGGTCCGTCATAATAGACGGAAGTGTTGGGCAGCATGGAGGATGTCTGCACTATCGTGCAGACATCTGTCGGCTGCCCAAATCTCCCTGTTGCCTAGTGGGGGCAGCCGGAGGATGTCTGCACGATACGAGCAGACATCCTCCGCTGCTGCCCGGCACTTCTGCCGTAACTTTTATGATGAAGCCGAAAGGACCCGGCTTCATCATAGAAGTCCCGGCGGTTGTGCCGGGCGGCAGGGGAGGATGTCTGCGCGTACCTCGATTTGAGGTCAGATTATAAGACGATCTTGAATATTAGAGCATTTGCTCTGAAAAAAACCTTGTCTTATATTCGAGCAAATACGGTATTAAGCCAGCTCGGTAAAACTCCTGCATAATTGTAAAATAGAGCATTGATTTTAACATTGATTCCTGTTTATATTTTTTTACCCAGGTGGAATTTTTTGAGCCTTTTTGGGACAGTGGGGAACCTCGTTTCGGTGAGAAAGGTGCAAAGGGCTGGAATGCTTGGATGAAGCAACAGGAACGAGGAGGTTGGATCACCATCGATAACCTGGGTAATTCGACTAAAGACTGCACTGTCTGCAAAGTTCAGACATGTTTCTATCCTAGCTACCGTTGATGATTTATCAGATAATTGTCTTGAAGCCAATGTTAAGTCTATGGAAGCAGTAGCTTTTTTCCTCACCCCACTTGTTGCTGTGTTCCTGTTCCCTTTTATCAGATCCACTTTATTAAAGGATTACATTTTTCACCTACGGACGAGTGCTCATTATTTTTCTTTCAATCCACAGATAGGGTTGCCACCTTTTTCTACAAAAAAAAAATACCGGCCTTGCTGGTGCCTCTGTAGACTTAACATTGGCATTAAGGCCAATTTGTTACCGGCCTGCCAACCCTACCCACAGATGTGTTCAATTTTGATCATCTGAATGCACTGGGCTTCTCCATAAAATTGTATCATTAAAAATAATGCCTAAAAGACTTGCACTTCTCTATTGGTGCATTAAGCGTGTTTTTATTTTTCTGCTGGTCTCTCCGATAGCTGAGGACGAGGAGCAGGAAGCAGATGAGGAATTTGACATCAAAGACAAACATTGCGCTCGGCATAAGATCTGGTTGGATGTGGAATGCTCCAGGGAAACCCGGCACTGGTTGCCATGGCGACCGGACCCTGCCAAAAAGCAGACGGAGGAAGACTGCGAGGATCCCGAGAGACAGGTAGGCCATGATGGGTTTTCTCTCCGCATCACAGAACCTATATACACGTCTATATGCTACATATCAGTATAGAAAATGGGAAGTTAGAGAAGGACTACTGTTTTTATATATATATATATATATATATATATATATATATATATATATATATATATACATATATATATATATACATATACATATATATATCTTTTGAATGGTACTTCCATGATGTGGTATTTAAAAGATCTCCCTAAGCATGTATCCAAAAAAACAAAGACTTGGTAGAATAAATTTTATGAAATTCCTGCTTCCCTGAACATGTCGCTCGTAGTTGTCGATTATGTGCTTGTGAATACTAATGATAATGTCAATGCGCGTGTAACATAGTCATTTTATGTTAATTTTGGTTGAAAATTGTCAGATATTAATAGCCATAAAAAATATTAATATGGATTATGAATCATTAAAAATATGAAAAATTGATGATTCATATATATGGGCCCGACCAAAAATACCCATATAAAGAATTCGTTATGTATATAGAGAGTTTGGATGATGTTTTTACAAAAGTAAATACAAATGCAACAATTATTAAGAAAATAATAATTTATTGAATATAAAATAAAGATCAAACGATAAGCAAAGTAGCATAACAACAAAAAACAATGTCAATAGATGTTGATCATAATTCACATACATGACTTATAACAGATATAAATAAGATAAAACCTGAATTATGCAGCTCTGTAGCTGTATCAACATGCATGTAGTATAATTTACTATGCAGTTACGTTTCTGACCACAAGATGGCCATGTATTTTATTTAGATATAACCACACCTACATTGATAATGATTAGTAGTTAAAATGGTTAATGATAGTACACCATAATTACCTACAAATTACCAACATAAACTCTGCTTAGGTAAGGTAATATTTGAATCAGCTAGGTGTGTTTATAATAACCCTTATTGGATTCTTCAAATCTAAGATCCAAATATTTTCACAGTCTGTGTCTTCAGCCCCCCTTTTTTCTCTTGTTTTGTATATATACAAACAAGAGAAAAAAGGGGGGCTGAAGACACAGACTGTGAAAATATTTGGATTTTGAAGAATCAGCTGTGTCTGCATACATACAGTGAAATGTGGCTAGAGTCATAAACCTACCACTAACAATGCCCACCATATCTATTCAGAACATCTCCAGCACTCTTATCAGTAACAGATTTGGTTTCAGATAACAGAGTTGGGAATGTGGAAAACTTTCTTTTATCCTCAGAGACACAGAATAAGATGTGAAAAGACAAAAGGATGTCCAAAAAATGACACAAAATGAAGGCATCTTGTTATCCTTGCAATCTGCTTTATTCATATGTACCAGTCTCGAGATTATTGTTTAATACCTCTGACAAAATATACTTAAGTCTGTCAGGTTCAACCCGTTTTTTATACCTGTTCCCGCTGTTGAGCCAAAAAAAAAACCCTAATTAACTAAATGGGAAAATTCCTTCTTCACTCAAAAAAGTCAATCCGACTTCGCCTTGGATCAACAACTCTAAATATAAATGGTGATTCTGTTGTTTATAAAACTGGATGTTGTAAAATACAGACACTTTTAAAAGTCACCTATTATTAGTATTTGTTTCATTCCATAGCAAAATATTAGTTTGCTTTACAGTCAATGAAATATTTGCTCTTCAAATATGAGAGGAATGGCAGTTTGCCTTTTGCACAATCATGTTACTGAACAGGTCACTGCTGATCTCTTTAGATTGGCCCTGTATATATTTATAATGTTATAATATCCCCTCCAAGATGCCATTTATTTTAGTATGTAAAGTATGTCTACTTTTCCAGTCAATCTTCATAACCAAGAACTTCAATTCCACTTAATTTTGTAGCCCTCCACTTTTTTCCAGTTCCATAATGTCCTTGTGGCACTCAAAATTAGACAAGGTGTGGGGCTCTTACCAGCTTCTAGGTCTACATTTATTCCTAAATCCTTTAATAGATTATCCCAAGCAAATACTTTCTAAAGTATATGTTGCATTATTATTAATTCCCAAAATGCAATATATTTAAATGTGTTGTCATAGAATCTCATTTGAGACTTCCCCTACAAGGAGGAACCATCGAGTTTAGACTGTATTGCTTTCATAATTTTGGGTTGTCAAACACTGAGACATGCAAAAAACAAAAATTCTATGCGCTTCTCACCCTAATAAAGTTGGCAACAAATATATTAACATGATATCAATGAGAGGTTTTGGTTATATGAATTGGCCAAAGCATAATTAAGCTCGCCCGCCACGTCAAGGCAGTTTTTGTTTTTTGCATACATTGTACAGCCAATCACACTGTATTTGCAGTATGCTCACACCTGTTTGGTAAGCATCATTTTATACATTTGTATTTTAGGAGCCTGTGACTAGCTTAGCGCACCGACATTTTTCTTTTCCCTGCGAACACTGAAACGTTCCCCGTGTCAAATAAGGAAAAAAGAGGAGGGACCAGAACCAGACTCCTGAAATAATCCGCTTTAAGGAGACTTTTTCAAACCGAAATGTAATGAAAGAATACAAATAAAGTACCTTATTGAGCCTCTTTGCCTGTATAGCTGTATCAGGGGTTGGCATGTTGTTTAGAATCCCGATAGTGCTGTAGAAGCAGAGATGGCTCAATATGATACTTTATTTGTATTGTTTCATTAAAGCATTTCTGATTAAAATGCCTACACTCGATGCAATCTTTCAATTAAATATAACTTTGTTTTTGTTGATGGTTTTCCGTTAATAAAATTTTTGACCAATTTGATAATTTTCCATTTACAACAACTCTGCAATTTATCTTCTAGCCCGTTTTTAATCTAAATACAAACGTTTGTCCCTAATTCTTTAAATGTAAATTTGTACAGTAGCCTTTTTGTTGTACCAGATCTTTAGTACAGTCTAAAATGTATACAGTTATGAAGGATGACCGTAAAATAAGAGTAAATGTGAACATAAATGAGTATACAGTTAGCAGGAGAGGCCTGTCAATTTTTGCCCTAGAGGCCCACAATGCAACCTCATCAGCTTACCCATTATCATAAATGAGAGAATAGAAAAAAGAATCATTAACACCTAAATTTCATCTTAAAGTGAAAAAGAGCACATGAATAAATCAACCCGCATGTGGGCTGAAACGTCTGCATCTAAATATAGTTATTTTCTCTAACTTTTGAGAGCGCCTGTTTTTCATGATTTTAGCATCAGAGATAGACAGGCAGAACAGATATACTAACCGATAAAGTACAGAGATTGATAGACAAACAAGACAATTGGGTAGACAGTTTGGCGCATTTAGAAATTAAAAGAGGTGCAACCGCAGGCCCTTGAGTCAGGTTAGAGAGCAGCCTGGGGGCTACAGCCTCTTACCCCACTTGCAAGCCCTCCCCTGACAGGAAGAATGATGTGCCTCAGAGTTACACATGATGTTGGCACTGAACTGGAATAGAGAGCACAGAACTTCATAGATATTAGTGAATCCTTTAATATTGTTTTTAAGTTTTAATTCCTGCCCCAAAAGAGATCACATTTTCACTGTACACAATGTGTAGCATGACTGACTACTTTATTACATTTCCCTATGTCTGCCAGGTGCTGTTTGATGATCTTGGTCCATCCATGTTTAAGATCTCCAGCCCCGCTCTGCAGTTCCAGCTCGTCTTGTCTTTCCTCCAGTTCCTTGGTGTTCCTTGCGGGTATCGTCTCCCTGCACACTGTTTCTACTTTTCCTTAGACGACCCTTCCATTTTTGATCATAACGCCCCTTACGAAAGACTCCTCACTTCATTTGAACTGCCCCTTTCTGGGATTTGTGCTGTTGGTCATGTGGACACCATGAGCAGAGCGAGACAGCGGCCGTCTCATTGTAAGGAAGGCGAGAGCTTCATTCAAAATGTCTTCCAATCTGCTCTTTCATGTTTTCAAGGAGAGGAAAAGATGAAATTGTCGGTCTGTTGGCTGCGGTATGAAATATCAAAGGTATCATTGAAACATAGAATGTGTCGGCAGATAAGAACCGTTCAGTCCATCTAGTCTGCCCAATTTTCTAAATACTTTTATTAGTATCCCTATCTTATATCTAGGATAGCCTTGTGCCTATCCCACGCATGCTTAAACTCCTTGACTGTGTTTACCTCTACCACTTCTGCTGGAAGGCTATTCCATACATCCACTACCCTCTCAGTACAGTAAAACTTCCTGATATTACTTTTAAATCGTTGCCTCTCTAATTTCAGACTGTGTCCTCTAGTTGTGGTAGTTTTTCTTCTTATAAATATACTCTCTTCCTTTACTGTGTTGATTCCCTTTATGTATTTAAATGTTTCTGTCATATCCCCCCTGTTACGTCTTTCCTCCAAGCTATACATGTTAAGATGCTTTAACCTTTCCTGGTAAGTTTTATCCTTCAACCCATGAACCAGTTTAGTAGCCCTTCTCTGAACTCTCTCCAAAGTATCTTCTGGAGATACGGTCTCCAGTACTGCGTACGATGCTCCAATTGCCCACACTTCCCTAGATAAGACAAACTGGTTCTTTAAAGCACTACTCATCTTCTGAATGCTTCGTTTTAAAGTTTCACCTGTTGGCTGATGGTGAACACAGTCAGTGGACAGATACAATTACCACTGGGGCAATGCACTAGGATGCAGCACATGTACTCTCCCACAAAGACTAGGAAGCAAATATCAAGTAAGCCTATGATCTCATTCATCTACTTGAAGGGGATTTCTCCACCATAATGTGTATATTTAATTTTGTTAAACACAAATGAAAAGACAATTAAAACATTTTAATTGTCTGGAATTTCTGAAAAAGTCTCTGGTTGGTCCCCTTTTAGGTACAAAAATAAGTAGCACGCCCAGTTCACTTAAAACATCAAAAGGAATTTGGTGTGCCGCTTATTTTTTGATGTTGTCAATGGTTGGGTATTGTTTTGGGGAACCTCTATATAGCACGCACCCATAGTTTCCTATTACCAGGTGTGTCCTCTATTATTTTGATTTACTGCTCCCCTTCCTAAGACAGTGTCTAAATGGATGCTAAACTCACCAATCACGAGAGAATGCATTGAAAGCATGTTCTCCCTCTGCAACCTTCTTCCTTTCCTGATCCCATCAAACATATAGAAGCTGCCCCATAAGTCAGGGCTTGACCAAGTCAGAAGCCAGCCTGGTTATTTTTAGGAGCCAGGGAGATGGTACTTCAAAAGAGTTCTATGTAAAAATAAGAGCCGGCACTAGAGATTTTTAGTAGACACGGCTCCTTGGTTTCTGGTATTTGTCAAGCCCTACTGTAAGTAATCTGTATCTCGATGTGAAAAGGAAGCAAGGGTTAAAAAAACAAACTCGATGTGTATGTGGCGCACAACCAATTGGAGCGGGGGCCCATCCCGCTCCGACTGCTGAATGCGAGGGTCTCTCGCTGCAAGCCGAGAGAGAGACACACTCGTTTTTGCATGTGATCAGCAGGGGTGACTTAGTTAAGAGATCCTTCCCCGAGGATCCTAACGAAAAACGAGGAGCCAGTCTCCGACCAGACGGCTGCCTGCTTCCTATGGAAGCATGGCAGCTGTCGGTCTGAGGATAAACTAGCATGTACTATCAAAAGTACGGGGTCAGTTTATTCCCACACTAGGAACAACTAACATTTCACTTGGGCTTCTATATTAGAAGCACAACTGAAATAGAACGGTTAGTGTCCCTTTAACACTGGTACAGTCTTCAATACAATGTAGAGCTTAATGGAATTCATTTATTTTGCTAGGTGGTCTTTTGCCTTCAAACAAAGAACAAAAAGAAGCTGAAATCTCAGGGCAAACGGAGCAAACGTTTAGCGAAAGCTCTGCTTAAAGAAGCTTCCAACAGGAACTGCTTGCCCCTCTGGAAAGAATTCGCTTTGCTGGAATGGCTTCTTGGAAACACAGATGATGCCAGGAAGGTATTTGATACAGCTATCAGTTCAGCAGGAAGCAGGGGTTTAAAAGACCAGGAGCTCTGCAGCCTCTGCCTGCTGTATTCAGAGCTTGAAGGGGAAATGTTAGGACGGCCAGAGGGGGGTGCAGAATGCCGGTCAGTTCACATCCTCACAAGCCTTACAGAATGTACCCCGTATGCGCCCTATAGTGGACCTGTACAAAGCACTCGGATCTTGAAAGCTCGCAAGGTTTATGACCATACACTACAAGGCTCTTTAAACAACCCAGATTCCCCGAGCCTGGACTGTTTATCTGGTTGCTTTGCCCTTTTCCAGTATCTCACTGTGAATGTAGATGCTGCTGTTGCAGTGTTTGGACAAGCTACAGGCTCAAGCAATCCCTCTGCTGCACCAAGTCAAGTACCACCGAACTCCCATCATACTTTGGAGGCCATCGCAGTGATGCATGCCAATTTGCTGAGGTACCATACCAAAGTCAGTGTTTACCCACTAACGCCGCTCAGAGACACTCTAATGGCCCTCTTAAAACTGTATCCCACCAATATCACCCTGTGGAAAACCTACATTCAGACTGAGGGCAAAAGTCACAATGCCAGCAAGACCCGGAGGTTTCTGGATGGTGTGAGGAGAACGACGGATGCTCTAGAACCACGGCTTTTCGCAATCCGGGCAGAAGAAGACAGAAAGAAACTCATCGACTCGGCACAGAGGTATGGAATTGCTAATACAATTATTACCTTATCTTTTTGCGTTAGTGCGCCAACTGTTCAAGGTTCAATTCCAGGCAGAGTAACTTTAAATCTTCTGTAATCCACAATATACATATAATTGAGTTGAGTAGTAGTCACCTTCCAAGAGACAAACGTGAAAGCAGTTTCAGTGTATCCTTTGGGTAAAATAGTTTTTTTTTTATTATTATCTCTACAATTAGACTTGTGTTCTTGTGTGCGTCCCACTAACCATTAAAGTTTGTTATTACAGAGTAGATTTGGGGGAGAGTCAATCCGTCATGCCTGAGACAGGTTTAGCCAATCGCATCAGGAACCTGTTTG